>JAOTAV010088378.1:0-11736 GCA_026546445.1 Cyclargus thomasi | reverse complement strand
GTATATCTTTTAACCCACTATCGTAATAATTTGCATTCAATAAATTTTGTTTTACACGCATATTCCCTATTAGATAATACAGATACTCATTGCCGTGGGAGACTCATATATCACGGCCTCACAGAAAACTGGCGTGAAGCGGCCGTTGTGCTGTGTTTCGTTCAGTGAGTGATTTTACCGGTAGCCCAATTTCCCTAATCTCCCTATCCCTATTCCCATGCCCTATTCCGTCATAAAAGGTCGGCAACGAACTTGCGACTCTTCGGACGTAGCGTTGTCCACGAGCGATGCTAGTTGCCATCAGGTAACCCGTCTGCTCGCTTGCCCCTAAATATCATTAAAAGAACTTGGCACGGCGACCGTGCGCCGACCGTATGCATTTGAAATGGTGTATCATGGTAGACAATGCGCCACGCGTGTATGCAATTTAACGTGCTCGATGGTCTGCAACCATGATGGACTTAACCGAACTTTCGTCCTCAGCAAATGAATCTCCCCACATCTCCCGGTGCTGATGGCGTCTACCGCGACGGATCCACGCTGGTTGTGGGGCGAGCGACGCGTCACCACGCTGGCCGCTGGCGCTGTACTGGGAGGGATGGGAGTGGGAGAGCGGTGAGCGGGGAACCCACCAGACTGATGATATATGGTGAGTTGTACCAGAAGATTATGACTTATATAAAGGTTGATTTGTAATTTGAAGTGCAATAAATTTATGAAACAGATCAGGATATTTAACCGAAAGTGTCACAAAACAACGCCAAGGTCTAACGAAATTCGTTCAGTAGTCGTTGTGTAGTAACATATATCAATCCATCCATCTATCCATACAAACTTTCGTGCTTACAGTATTTGTAGGATGATCTTAAAATCTTAGGAATTGTATACCCTCAAACTTCTGAGATCTTTTATCCTATTCTCTCGCACATATCCTCTAATCTTCTGTCTCTCTCAGAGCCGGTTCGTTCTGTCTACTTGGCGGTGGACGGTCGTCGTCTGGACGCCGGTAACACCTGGGTGCCAGTCAGGGACAGGGCTGAGCTGGTCGTGCGATGTGTCGCCGAAGGTGAGTATTGTAGAAGATGAAAAGATATTCTTTTAAGGAACCATTCGAGTAAAAGTCAATTTAAAAAGTATAAATCTCATACAATTGACAA
Organism: Cyclargus thomasi; assembly: GCA_026546445.1. Lineage (NCBI taxonomy): Eukaryota > Metazoa > Arthropoda > Insecta > Lepidoptera > Lycaenidae > Cyclargus > Cyclargus thomasi. Next base: position 10,579 of record JAOTAV010088378.1, on the reverse strand, counting down.
AACATCTTATTATCGATCCATTTAGGTTGGTTCTCGTTTTACATTTTCCGAACGATCTTTAAGGTATGCGTACTCTTTACTCCTACCCAGGTGGGGTACCACCACCAGAGCTGTCATGGCGTCTGCTGGCATTGGAGCCTACCCTCGACCATAAGCCCTACCTGCGCACCAACCCCAGTAACTACAGCGTCGGTAAGTAGTTGACCTTAATGTATCCTTGTACCATTACATCGTTGTCAAGACGCGATAATCCTACACGAAATACTCTTTTGTTTATGGTTGAAGTCTGTGATTTTTTTAAGTAAAATTTAATGACCTGGTTTCTTTACCAGGCCATTACATTTTGAAACTTATACCAAATTGGAGTCTGTGATTGAATTAAGAAATATTTATAGTCGAATTTCGACCACAAGGTGACCTCTAAAAATGAAACTTTGTCATACAGAGGGTGTATCCTTCTCCCGCGTGTCGCTGACGGCCGCTCGGGAACTACACAACGCAACACTGCTCTGCACCGCACGGCAACGGTCGCCCGCTGGAGCGCCGCGCGACAACACCGCTAAGCTGCAGATACATGTTACATGTGAGTAAATTCTGATGCAACCTGCAGCACAAGACCTAAAGCAGAGGATATAGAACAAAGTAGGTCATCCTAATAGAAAGAGACAGTGTACGGCTTGCATGTGTGCGCAGTATCTATGCGCTGCCGACCACACACATAAAGAAATCTAAGCGTGATAGCAGTGCGCCAATGGTAGCTTACAACTTCTTGAGCGTGCGGCGGTGCAAGGATACGGTGCATTTATTCAAATTAATTTCCCAGTAAGTATAATTCCCAATTAATATGATACCAATTATCAAATCGTCAATCATGTTGGTTCGCCTTACGCCTGAGAGACTAGCGCTTACCTTGTGTTTTGGCGTAAGCTCGGCCAACATTGCGCGTGACCCTCTTCATCAGACCCGCCGCGATATCACCTTGGCCAGGTTTCCGCATGGTGCTATAACCTAGTTCCTTAGCGCTGTGACTCTTCCACTAAACTTGTCTCTCATCCCCAATCTATCTCATCCCAAATCTCTGTCCTGCAGACCCGCCGTCATTCGTGATATCCCGTTGGCCGGGTTTCGGCGTGGCGCTATGGGCTGGCGGCGCGGCGGCACTGCGATGTGACGTCGACGCCAACCCGCCCGCGCGCGCCGCTTGGACGAGACACGACCGCGCGCCTGTGTAAGTACAGTAATATGTATTCCAGCATACTATGGTTTGCTAAGCAGTGGATATCTCATGTGTTTAAAGCCACATGAACATCCTTGCATTGGACCATAGTGCGACGTCTTGTCTATTAGCTATTAAATAAAGTAATCTTTATGACGCACATCATTGGCATTGCATCTTTGTCGTGACTATGTTTTGATGCTAACATGCTAACCGTATCGCTGGTACCGCGTATATCTCTCATGCGTGTGTTTCCGACGTCACATTTTTCCCAGTTCCCTGGCGCCAGTAGAGGAGGGCGGGGCGGGGGAAGCAGCGACACTACGGTGGGGGGCGCTGCGGGCTGCCCACGCGGGCTGGTACCGCTGCCGGGCGAGATGGGCAGACACCGACTACTACAGCATCGGGTACTACCTTAATGTGCTGGGTGAGTGGTGATGATGAAGCACAATAATTCTGATAAAATTGTTAAATTTTGACTAAATTGTATCATGAATACTTCTTGAATAACAATTTTAGTGTTTTCAAGAAATTTCTCTCTAAAGAAGATCTATTATGAATTTAAAAGAAGACACATTTAGCAGCTGCCTTTAAATAATGTTTTGTAACCCATTAGATGACTGATTTAAAAAACCAAGCAGTCTTAAAAATATTTGCTTGTGAAACACATTTTTAACATTCCGAGACTTTATATTAGTCATTGTGATTTATATAAATTTAGCTTTAAAGTAAACTATTTTAGTGAAAAAACATCTTTACACCCTGTCCAAAATTTGTATGTGGCTTCATCAAAATAATTTTCTGATGAAAATTCTTTAGCATCAGAGGAAGTTCCCACAACAGAAGCGGATCCAGAACCTGAACCTGAGACGCAGAAGGTTGAGGTTCCGCTTGGAGGCAACGTGCAGCTTCATTGTCCAAAAGGTAAGATAGATGATGGACTATAAGAACAAAGGTTGACTTAGGTTGGAGAGGCACTAGATAAAAAATATCAGATTGAGAGAGCAGAAGGTTTGAGTAGTTAAGAATGTGGAATGGTGAAATAGAATGTGTTATGAAAGAAAAAATATTTGCCATAGGCTAAAAGGGACTTGTGGAAGAAAATCAAATGATTTAAGGAAGGTAGTATTTAATGAGTATCAAAGTGACATATTGACTAAGTAAAAAAAAATATTGCTAAGCTAATGCTTGAAATGATAAGTGCACTACTTTATAGCGTTAGTAACGTTGAGGTTGGTGATGATGATGATGAAGTCACCAGGAATGAAAACGATAACAGTGTTGATGATGTACAGGGAGTGTGGGTTGCTGGTGGCGACGCGTGGTCGGTAACGCAAGTGACAGCTGGGCGCCGGCCGGCTCGCATCACGCACATGGAGTACTAGGTGGGCATAATATAAGCAGGAGTTCATAAGTTAGGAAAATAATGAGCAATTTATCAGGGTATCTCTAATCTTACTATATATAATTCTTCTGTGTATGTCACTGAACTTCTCTTAAAGGACTGGACCGATTTTGATGAAGTTTTTTGTGTGTGTTCAAGGGGATCTGAGAAAGGTTTGGATTCACAAAATAGCTCGGCAGGACAACGTCTGCGGGGTCAACTAGTTATCTATATATGTTTAATTTGAATTCACTTCGGTAGTTTAATAGTATTTACGTAAAAGTCACTAACATCTACACGTCCATCCAACCATATCTATAACCTTTTTACACTAAAAATATTAGGAAAATGAACGTTAGATAAAGGCTAATTTTGGCGCTGCTTACATTATTTTGTGTTGTAGGTATAAAAGAGGCGGTATACGAAGAAGGCGGCGAGTATCGATGTGTCGGCGCGCGAGCACCAGACCTGCAGCGACTCAGGGAGCTCAAGAGGGTCACGCTGGCTGTGACTGGTGAGTGGTGGTGATGATGATAATGATGATGATGATGATATCGAAGATGATAAAATCAAATATATTTTCAATCAGAGTAGGTTTTATATATGCGCTATTTTAGCATCGAGACTACAATGCTTATCACTAGTTCAGGAACTAATCCGAGAAGTTGAATACGTGGCATATAATATGATCCATCCGTGTCCGAAACTTATCAGTGTTTTGGCACTGATAAATTAACCGCCAATACAGGGCGCACCAATAAGGGACCTGTGTGTACGTACTTCGAAACTTCCGACCAATCGGAGCGCAGTATCTTTGGTAGGTGGATTTTTTTTCCGAACAAAACTAAGAACATTTCCGCTCTTTTGGTTCTATGCTCAATGTGGCATATTAAGGAACCTATGTATTCAAATGGTTATCTCTTTCACTTTAATTGTTCAATAAATAACGTTTCGTTAACGGCTAATTTTGTCACATCAGGTGGCGCGACGGCCACCGCGATCAGCTCTGAAGCTATATCAGGCGGTTGGCGTCTCACGTGCGGCGCGTGCGGGCGCAACCTGCGAGTGGTATGGGTGCGGGGGGGCCGCGCAGCTCCTGCGGCTCTGGTACCCGATCTTGCGCAGCACTGTTGGCGAGCACAGCTCGCACTTCCTGAACCAGATGAGGTGAGTGTAACTTCAGATGGATATTGCTGTACCCATAGAGTCTGCGGCCTTGGAACCCGATCTCGCGAGCACTGCTGACGAGCACAGCTCACCCTGCCCGAACTAGATAAGGTGATCCATGCAACTTCAGATGGATATTGATGTATATTTGGTATCTGCAGATCAAAATATATGAGACTGACATGCTAAGCCAAAGAGTTCATGTTTTTGCTCATGTTTTTCTTTTCCTTATGTTTTTGATGGGCTATTTTTAAAAGAAAATATAAAGAAAACATGTTAGCTAGGCTTCTTGGAATGCCACGGAGCAGGATGCAAATAAAAATGATTCTGCATGATATCTATCAGTATGCTAAGAAAAACCACTCCTTGTCTAGGTATGGTGCGTGGTATCGGCGTCAAATGGTGGTGCAGTCGCAGTATTCCCGCGTCGACCACCCCCTTCCCCCGCACCCGCGCGTCACGCTGTACGGGCATTACATGCAGGGTGTGACGTCACCCGACCCGTAATAGCCCTTCTCGCAACCGCAGTGGTGATGGTATGGATATAGTATTCCAAACAGAGTACAACTTCTTAATCACCGATGATTTTCATTGATATAGAGGGAAAAAATTGATACGGATTAAGGTGGAGGATTGGATAGCTTGCGACGATAATAACAGCTCTCATAAATTAGATATTAGATAAGGTTCTATCCAATATCCAATCTGCTAGAATCCAGTGATACAAGGGCACGTTACAGTATCAATATGTAGTAAGGAATGACTATAATGGAATAGGTGGTTTAGCAAGATAAGAATGTTGTACTAAATACACTTGGTAACATGACAAGCGTCAGAGAAATGAGGTAGTTGATTTGATAGAAACAATTGGCACAATAAACAAAGATGATGAATACGATGTAAATGACGTCGGGGATTGTCATGTCGCCAAGTTAGCTTCAATAATACATAAGATATTTTTGTAATGTTTTAATAAACTCAGTCGCGAACGAAGTGTCAAATTTAACGAAACCCCAATGTTTTATAAAAGACTTGATTCTTGTCATATCGAACGCTTCTGTGAAACCAGAGAAAGCGTTCTTTGAAACTTATGATGTTTTAATGTATACTATGTCCATTATGTTATTAAACGAGGGTAGATCGGACCTATTACATAGCTTTTTTACGTCAACTATGCAGAAAAACAATGATTACTGAGACAAAATCTAGATCTACCTCGAAACTCGGGGTACGTTCAGATATATGTGGCAACTATCACAATTTTACATCGTGCGTTGATACAAGAACGATGCTAGTCAAATTTTCAAGTTATTTTTTAGGTCTACCCCTAGGTGTTAAAGGTTCACGCCCAGTATTTTTAAGTTTCTAGGTCCTAAGCTTCGTCCTAATACTATCTTAATGATTCAATTACTTGTAGATGTGTCGATGTATCCTAGTAGTGCTCCTATAATCATTTGTTCTAATATAACTGTTATGTGTAGCTGCCTACTGACTATATTTGAAGGCCACAAATTTGCTTGCGACATTGTTTTTGAAATTGTCGAAAAATTCCAAATCACTTTTAATAAATTTTTCGTCTTTTCATTTATTAACTGGATTAACGCTAACTAAAGTGCATTTATGTTTTTAATCGGATATTATTAAAATTACATTTTTTCTGCAACAAATTCGTGGCCGTTGTTACTTTTCACTCCTTCTTCCTCTCGATATAGTTGAAACAGGAAAATGTGCCAAATTGTTGATATTGTGTTAGTTTTTATTCTGTGGAGTTATCAAAGTGTATAGAACACCAAGTTTAGAGATGTTAGATATACAGAGCGTTCAACGTTATTTTGACTTTGAAATTACCTTTTTACCAAAGATGTAAGATCAAAGTTAGAATAACTGTGGCCGGACTAAGATTAAGATTTTATGGCGAATTTGCCAAGTCCATTTAGCACAAACACGGCGACGTGACTTAGCTCTACCAAACTGCCAATAGATTAGATGACGTCTGTTTCGCTTTAGTCGAGGTATGTCGCGTCTTCGTAGATTGTACTTGGGGCATATATCCATATATTTTATATAGATGTCAACTCGATGTATCATAGCTTATCATGTAAATTTCGATGTCAATTTTAGATCCGTGTCGTGCGGATTTTTGTAACGAATTTGCTACCACAATTTTTGCAACAATCTTGTAGGTAAGTGATATATTTTATTGCATGTTCTAGTTGTTGTTAATCTATGTTACTTGTATTGTCTCATATACCTGTCTCTTTCTGTGCTACACTTTGAAATAAGTAAAATGTTTAGCTTTAGAATTTAGAACTATTAAGTTAATTACGTTTCAATATTTTACAATGACAGACTGTTATCGATATATATTATAATTTTTCAATGGTCTTCTATATCAATAAAAAGTTCGATTTTTAAGTCCCACTAACACTTGAGACTGGTTGAAACAGTTTGCCAAAATTGTTATCTAGAAATCGTAGATAACTAGGAAAGGATTACAAGGACGGGAAAAGTTAAAACGAATTTTATGGATCATCGTCGTTTGATAAGAGTCTAAATCATTCAAGAATTAAACACTACAGTTAACGACAAAATAATAATTATTGTCTATACTGACTATGAAGAAGTAAGGATAAAAGTACTTTATAAACAAATTTCTTGTGTGCACACACAAGGAAATAGGATGAGGCTAAATATTTTACTTGTACGTTTATTTTTTTCCTGTCAGAATGTTATTGTTATTGTTGTAAAGAATTGTGATACCACTGAGGTGCGGGGAGCTCCGTCATATATACGACGTTATATGACACGAATTAGTTGAATTAGTTGTTAGGGAATGTATTTTTGTACCGTCTAAAAGTTATGGTCAATTGAAAATGTATAATTTTGTGTACCTGTGGATAAAATTATCCGTCCAAGCGGAATTCGATAGGTTATTAAGATTAGAACCCCTATCTAGAGCTGCCTTTTTAGCAAGCGATGTGACATAGCTATCTCGGGGTGACTAGATATTGAGTGTTAGCAGAGTATATATAGAACTAAGTCCGCATCTCAGGACCGCGCGCCTATCTATGTGCAACTAAATCAAGATACTTAAAAAATCAAAAGAAACGAGATAGCTATATTAATGTCGAACACCAAATCCCTTGAATCCTGTAGAATTGGGGGCTGAAACGAATTATGATATCAAAATGTTGACTTAAACACAGGGAAAGTGTATATACAAATCTGCGTGGTTCAGCAATGTTGCTGTATTATTAGTTCGTTATCGTTTCATGTTGCAGAAGCCCCCTAAATAGATAGATAAATTATAGATAGAGATACCCTTCTCTCTTTCTCTCTCGACAAGTGTTCTGAACACGTTTCCTTTCATTAGAGACGGCCCCGCACCTCTTATGTATATATTGATGATATTGTGAAAGTGACATCCATATTTGAAACAAACTTAATAATTAAACTTAAAAATAATAATTCTTGAGATAATCATATTAACTTGAGCTTATCTCTTTGATGTATTTCTTTCAGTCAGTAATTTATTTTTGCGAGCGTAAGCTGCAAAATTTATTTTCCTCCGCATAAAATTATCACCCGTTTAAAAGTTTTTGATTTATTCGGCTTGATTTATACAACGAGTTTTTAAATAAAAGTTACTGGTTTTTAATCACTTCTGTCATATTAAACCAAACAGCTAGTCTGGTTCTAGAAATTTTGATAGTTTAACTTATTCCATTTACTGATTTAATTCATAATTCTAAGCCGCAGCTCAGCTATGCTAAATGCTGTTGATCACTGAAAAGACATAAATTCTTTCGATTTTGGATGCTACGCAAGATTCTAGATTCCTTAATTATATTTTTCTTAATTAGTTACCTTCTAAATAATTCAAACTTCTGAATTCAGTCTTGTGACATAGCACAGCGACTTTTACTGAGCCGATAATGATATTATATATTTTGATTATGTTGCCAAACTAAAGTATGGATGTCACTATCATAAAGTTTTCGTACCTAGCGTCCATTTTGAGATACTGTATATTTGGTGCCAACATGAAGACATAATATATTTACACATACTGTGTTTATTTGATGTGTATCATGCAGTGTTTACTCGTATACTGGATAAATAAACGGTATTAATACAACTCTTGTTTTTATTGTCTTCTATATATTTAGTTATAACATTTTTTCGGGTACTACTTTTAAGTAGTAGTAGTAAGAGTAAAAACGAGATCGATGTCTGTCTCCAGAACAGTGATTTCTAGAGAACTAAGAGAACTCTAATACGTGAAACGTGGCTTTTCATCAGTTTATGATTTATCTACATCGCGGCTATCGCTTGATATAACGTGAATAGTTAAACAGCATTCGGAAACTCAATTTTTTTGCTCTTTACTGCTACGGAACCCTTCGTGCGCGAGTCCAACTCCCACTTGGCCAGTGTTTTACTAGAAATTTAAGATCCATTTTTAAAAATATATAAATATACTTACATATTTGTATTAAAAGGTTAGGTAATTTGAAAAGTTACTACTATTTAAGATATTGAATTGTGGAAGTTACACTTTACCCACGTTTTGTTCCAATATGAAATTCCTTAGTAAAATAGATTAAACGTAAATTTTATCTTTATTTATAAAGCAAATCTAACTGCCACACTCGGAGATGGATATTAATTACTTAATTTAATGAAGATTGAAGAGTTTGGTGGCAATGGATTGTGTATGGGGTTTTTGTCAAATTACTTTTATTAGCTAATTGACTAAATTCTCCACTGATTAAGGCAGTAAATACTACATATGCCAACAAGATAGAAAACATTACATTAGTTTCGTTAAGGAAAAAATGAGAAATTCAAGAAATGTTGAACTGGACTTATTTAGACGATTTCGTGAATTTTCATCAAAAATTTCTTTATACGAAAAGGATAGGGTATAAAGGGTGTTTGACACATATTACAGTAAGCCCTTACGGCGTTTAATATAACCCTTGTAGGGCTTATCTGAGGGTTCGGGTAAAAAACGTGTGCGGGATACCAGGGGCGCAGACAAAGTACCGAGGACACAGATAGGAGATTTAATGAAAATCTACGACGGTATGGGAACGGATGGTTTACTAGAGAAACTCGAAAGTACATTTTATCATTCGTATTTTCTAATGAAGTTAGTGTGCAGACGCCTGTAAGAAACTGCTATCGCCCATAGACAATTGCAACATGAGAAGCTTTGCAAATGCGTCGCCGGCCTTTTAATGAAGTATATTCATACGCGAGCGAGCAAGAAAACTTTGTATCCCTTTTTACGAAAGACGCGTAGATGTAAAAGCATGAAATTTCTCCCAGTTATCGTTGATATAGAAGATGAACGTGGAATACTAATCTTATTTTAAAATAGACTTTAATTTTGCATATTTTTAATAAAAACGCTACGCACACTACAACACACACACTACAATATTTTGACGTGACACGATAATGCCAACTACTAGCTCATAATATGCAAGCTACTAGCTAATAATATTCCAGCTGCTTGCTCATGATATGCCATCTACAAGCATTGTTCAGCGAACTCGTCTGTATCAGAGCACAATTTCGCGGTCGATACAACTAAAGTTAGAACGTTGAGTCAGTATAATGTACGAGGGGTTCCGCAGTGTAAAGTGTTTTTTTGTAAATTTGTTTTTCCTTCCTTTACGCCTTAACGAAGAAATAAGAGATTTCATAGATCTAGATTTTAATATTCTTTTATCGAGTTAGCTCAAAATATATATGAATACATAAATGGAAGAAGCAGGTAAGTAACAAAAACTCCCAGGTTTTTGCCTAAATAGACACTTTAGGACCGGAAAAAGTATTTGAAACTAAAATAATTCGGATTTAATTTATAACTAGTTACATTACATACTTAATGAAGTAAGTACGTTATGAGATTTGTTAGAATGACATGGTAAAAATTGAGTATTTTATCAAACTTCTAGAATGTTAGGCATCTGCTTCTTCCACTTAAATATTTACATGTAACTCAGGATTAATATCACAATTTATTTCGGCTGATAACCGCGGGTAACGCTCCGGGGCACAACTAGTACAAATTAATATTAACATACTAGTTTGAAACTTTACTGATTATGTTTCGGGCACTAACAAAACACTTCTTAAATAGCCCGACCCACAACACTATAAAAGGTTTTCGACACAGCTTGCGGAACCATAAAACTCTTTCAACTCTGCCATTGTTTCCCCTCTCACTTCCGGCCCGCACCGGACACGCCGGTTCAAAATTAGAACGCGGGTTTGTGAATGCGGCTTTTGAATTTGGAATCGTCTTTTTTGAAAATTGTTTACGTAAGTAACAATATAAATTGTTATATTCATAGAAACATTATTATTACACTGTTATTTATTTGATTTAACCGACTTCAAACAAAATAAAAATACTTTACTCAATATCGCATGAAACAGCCTAACGTAATAAAAATTCGTTGAGCACGTGTAAAAGTCTTCTATAAAATATCAATAAAATGCACAGAACCCTTCAAACGTGAATAAACTAACGCCACCAAGACTATCGGAAAAAAATTTAAATCAAAATCAAGGAGACAGGTTAAGTTAGCGGCTAACCTAACCTCACTCAAATGGGGCAGTATCTTAATATATATCTAGATTGAGGTTGAGTTAGCCGCTAACCTAACATAACCTAAGTGTCCCTTTAGTATTAATGAGGTAAGATTTTTTTTTTTTTTAATTTAAAAATAAGGTACATCTATAGGCTTTTCGCCCATATCCTTTGTTTGTAATCCTTATGTTAGGTTTTTTGTACC
>JAOTAV010088367.1:0-11737 GCA_026546445.1 Cyclargus thomasi | reverse complement strand
TTAATTTTTGTTGTTTCTATTTAAGTTTATTGTAATTTTTGTGCACAATAAAGTATATTTGTTTGTTTGTTTGTTTGACTTATAAGTCTTGATCTGTCGGCTGAGTTTGACATAACACGACCAAATTACTTAGATCCACGATCTGTATCTGTTTCAGCTTCTCTGATTGTACATTGAGGTGTGCAAACTATAAGATTTGAGTCGCGGACGTGTCTTTGGTCTGACCTTGAGCGTTCGGACGTCCGAAGCGAATCTAGACCGCTGACGTCCCAACACACTGGCATACCTATGTGTCGCGGATGTAATCCGCGTCCGTAAGTCGCGTCCGATAGTTTGTTTTCAGCTAAATATCGCGCTAGTCCGCGGTCTGTCACTAATGAAGTCGGTAATGAGGACCAATTAATCGGCGGTAATGAAGCAAAAGTTAAGCGCCCGGTTCGGGAGCAAATTATAATTGATGCACGAACTTAATCGCTGTTTGGAAAAAGAAAATATTAAAACCTGCCAAGTGGGAGTTGTAATTACGAACGAACTGTTCCGTACCAGTAAAAAAAGTAAGAAATTAAGAAAACGTCTTTCTAAGTTTAAAATCTATATAATAAATCTGTAGAAGGGTTAATTCTGTCCATTCAAAATATTGAAAAAATAAATAGCAGGGGGTGTTACTGGAGCGATACCAAACCCAAATATGTGATTAAAAAAATTTTTGTCTGTCCGTCGTGTCTGTCTGTCTATACAGACACATACGACGGACAAAAACAGACGGACGGACGTTCATTACGTGAGAACTAACGGTTCGATTTCGATGAAACTTAGTATTATTATACCTCATTATCCTGTTCATAAAATGGGATACTTCTTATCTTGGAAAAATACGTAGAAAAAAAATCTTAATTTTTCAGTTTTATCTATAGATGTTGATGTAGATCCGCGTTACCCGCAGTGGATTCAGCGCCGTAACCTGTAGCGCCGAAAGTAGGATTTGGCTTGAACGCCGTATTTGGGTCCAATAGATATTTATTGATGTCATTGTCAGAGTTGACTCAAAATGGAGAAATAAAACATCCACGCAAAGACCGACATCCGCGCGGACGGAGTCGCGGGCGGAAGCTAGTTTACAATGAAGTTTTAGTTTTATAAAAGAAAGTTAAATAAAAAGGAGGCGGCGGAATTCGAACCTGCGCTTCCGAAGAGACTGCCTTAAGCAGCGCGTTAGACGGCTCGGTGACGCTGCCGATAGGTATTAAGTAGCGTGTCAAACTTACCAATCTATTATCAAGGAAGGAAATAGCAATAAAGATATTGATTGTACTCGAGCCACTGTTAAATATTTAATTTAATATGTTTTATTTGTTGTTAACGGCAACCGAAATATATACACTGTGATAATTTCAACTCGGACAGACAGACGGACAGACGTCGAATTCTTAGCAATAGGGTCCCGTTTTTACCATTTAGGTACGGAACCCTAAAAACTAGATCCCCTTAACTTTGTTAAGCCAAAATTTGATATTTTTAATTGAACATAGAGAGCGAGCGGACAGACGCTATCCGTAATCCGTTATCCCTATCCCCTATTCCTTAATAAAGGCCGGGGCAACGCATTTGCGGCAGTTGCTTTCCATCAGGTAACTCGTCTGCTCGCTTGCCCCCTGAAGCAGAGAAAATTACACACCATTTTTTATGATGTATAATAAAAAAATGGTGTGTAATTTTCTTGTGCTATAAGCTATATCGTCGCTGCGCGTACTAAACCGCGTAAGAGCAGTTTGTAAATACCGCGTAACAGCAAAACGCGCAAAATTCATATATCGTGCCAGCCGACTCTAAACGCCCATTGACTGATATTAGATATCACCTGATTTTAATTATCCAATTAGAAGCGTCGGTTGTTCTATCGAAACCGAATTAAAACACCCGAAATATTACGTATTTTCTTGCTCCTGTAAAATTATTAAAAAAGCAAATACGCGGTATTTACGAGTTGCTCTTAAAGTTCGCTCTTAGGGTCGATTTACACTTAATTTAGTTAAGTTGCGAGTTAACTTGCGCGATCGGCGAGTTTAGTTATTTTTGACGTTTGAACGGTAAAATAGAGTTAAGTTATAAGTTGTTAATTAAGTTGACTTAAATAGAACGCGATCCTATTTTTTGGCGAGTTAAGTGCGAAGTGCTACCCCTCTTGCGTCTCCTGCATCCCGCCAACTTAACTTACCAGCGTGTAGGCGTTTGAGTTTAGTACAGTTCATGATAATATTTAATTTATCAAAAATTTTAATACAATAGGTATTTAGTTGAGTAATATTAAATGTAATTAGTTTGTAGGCAGTAATTGAGTAATTCATGGAGATTATCGAACCAGCAACTTATGATTACTTAGCTCGCCTACGTTTGAACGTCACTTAATACTTACTACTTAATTTTTGGCTGACCGTTTTGTTAACTCGCTGCTGTACTTAATTAAATGTAAATCGGGACTTACGCGCAGCGAAAATATGCTGTTTATTTTGACGTAAACTGAAACCAGCTTAAGTCTTGCGTTCAGCAATACTGGATGCTGATTATGATGTTGAGGAAAATATCAGACGCGATCGTTTGTCTGATTTATACAATCGTTAGCGCCATACATCAATCATGCACACATCAATATAAGTAAAGTACTATACAAGCGAATAAATAAAGTAATTCATCTGACACGGTACGATGTGTGGAACATTAACTATTTGTATGGCTTTTCCCGTGCCTATTTACAAAAATATCTTTATTTCAACAAAAAAGTGTACTGATGAAACACTGACACACGAACAAATGAAAATTTTCCTATTTTCAGAAAACACAAAGCTGTGTAGTAATTCTAATACCAAACTTTATTTACAAATGGACACTTTTATTGAATGTTTTGGTTGTCAATCATTTCGAAATTTTAGATCAGATTTTGATTTGATTTGCTTCGATATATAATTTGTCTTACTTAGAAATCTAAGTTAGGCTTATTTAGATGTTGCCTTCCTTGTGTATGCTGTCAAAGCCGTGGCTATTATTCAAATTATAATTTTGCCGATTGGCTGTAGTCTGGTATAAAGTTAATAACAAAGTGGTCTCGCAAATCGATGCCAGAAGATGATATTCTCGTCTGGAGGTCAGGCCGGACGAGCACACTTTTCAATAACATTTGAAGACATAAGTGGAATAAGCAGATAACTAACATAAAAATCTGCCAGTTTTGTGCATAAATGGGCGTCCTAAATGCACAAAATCGGCAGAATTTAGAACCGGTATAATGATTTGAAATGAAAATTTTATTGGAAAATGAAGTGTTTAGTTCAAAGCTTTAAAATGTAAGTTATTCTTCCACTTATGGCTTCATTAATGGATTGAAAAATCTGAAGTGGCGATCGCGAGCACTTTATCTTATTTAACTCCACACTAATATTAGAAATTTGAAGGTGTGTGTTTTTTTTTAAATTGTTTGTTTGATTCTCGCTTTTATGAAGGAACCAATCGTGTTCATTATTGCTATATACAGATTTGAAAGGATAGAGAGTAACTGAATATTTTTAAACACTTTGTTTTAACACTTTGATTTCAAAAGGAACGCGAAAAGTAGCCGCGGACAGAATTTAGTTTCTTTACAGCTGAAAATAACAAAGCGATTTCAAAGATTTTCCAGCCAGACACAGCAAAGTAGAAATATCATTCAAAGGCATCTTAAACAGCATCTGTTACTTGTGAAACGGATAGCAATAGAAACAGGGAGAAACGGGGAGAAACGGAGAGAAACGGGGAGCAACAGAACTAACAATTAAGAGAATATCTGACAGCAACAACAATTAATCAGTCTGTACACAGCCGTTGGACAGTAATCGTTTAATAAATGCTCCCAGTTTATGAAGCTATCCATTAAAACTCATATTTTAATCCCAGTTTAGTATTGCTTATTCGCAAGAAATTTTGGTAGCCGTTTTGCTGCAAAGCAATAAGGGACGGGAACGTTTCTGACTGGCACAGGGATCTGTGAAGGCACAGCCCAAGCCACTGGACGGATTATGCTGAAAGCAAGGACATGAGAGTGACATAGGCTACTGACGGCCTGTTTCACCGCATACTGATAAAGTTTATGTTAGGCTACCCATAACTTTTTTGACAGATTCTCCTACAATATCTGTCGAATAAAATTGCGGTATACAATAAATTGTCTATCTGTAAGCGGTGAAACAGGCCCCTAGTTTTGGAAAAATATAATTCTTAAGGAGATTACAACGATATTCGTACTTTTACGCGACTATCTAATTCCAAAGTTATGCCACTGGCAAAAGCTAGTTCAACCTTTACGATTACAGTAAAGAGACTGTCAATTTTATTTGCCGTGGGAGAGCCATGTTTTGGCACGAATTTGTCGACTCGACCGTAGTGTTACCACAGCCTCAAAGAAAACTGGCGTGAAACGGCGTTGTGCTATCCCTATTTCCTTTTCCCTATTATCTCATAAATGCCGGAAACGCACTTCCGACTCTTCTACGAGTGTACATGGGCGACGACAGTTGCTTTCCATCATGCAACCCGTCTGCTCGTTTGCCTTCTTAATATCAAAAACAAATATTCAGTGCATTTTAACATTCGCGTAGTCACGAGCAATATCAGTAAGGTGCGATCAATCACTGCATCTTATCGTTATAGCGAAGTGAAAAATGGCAACGATATATCGAGATAGCATTTATTTACGTCGACTCAGTTTTACGTTGAACTCTTCAGAGTGGGAATGTCAGAAAATTCTGTTAAGGGGGCGACCCCTTTCACTTCCACATTCCCACTCCACACCACTAAAGTACAAAATCGTCGTCTTTCTCTCTTTACACTTACGACCGTCATTCGTATGCCAGGTGAGACAGAACGATGCGGAATCTCCGCGAAAATTTAAAAAAATAAAGCTTCTACAGAAACCCGGTAACAGAATTTTGAATCGTGTGTTAAAATACTAAGATAATACTGAGTGCGTCAAATGCGTTGTTTTGCGAAACGAAGAAATATGCGTGACAATTAGAGGCATCTTTGTGATTTTTTTTTATCGAGAAAATTTTAAGCTGTTGTCGCTACTACAGAAGCTCGCTAATATAATGTAGTTTCTATATTTAAATAATGAAACTATTCATAGCTTATTATCAACATAGACAAATTATTTCTCTATGTTATCAAGCATAAAAAGGATCTATGCAATAGTTAATTTAGCTTTTATCAGCCCGTGACGGATGGTTATTTGGCTTGTATTCATTCGAGCAACATACTAGAATTCTACTTCTTCCTACTCCTCCTATTCTTCTGATACATTCCGTTGAGGGTCAAAAAGGCAGCTTTAGCAACCTTGGAGGAGTTACCTGATGGAAAGCAACTGCCATTGGCTATAGACGTCCGTAGCCTTCTTGGTCTTGCCCTCTATTCCTTCGGTTCGCACTCGAGAGGGTGCAGGTTTGAACCCCGGTGGAGGCGTGTAGCAATGTACATTTTCTGATCATAAGTACATTATACGGATGCTCATTGCCATGGGTGAGTCACGCTTCGGCACGAATGGGCCGGCTCGAACGGAGTGATACCACGGCCTCACAGAAAACTGCCGTGAAACGGCGTTGTGCTGTATTTCATTCAGTGAGTGAGTTTACCGGTGGCCCAACTTCCTTAATCCTCCTATCTTTATTCCCATTCCCTATTCTTTTATAAAGATCGGCAAAGCACTTGCGACTCTTCGGACTTCACGAGTGTCCATGGGCGACGGCAGTTGCTTTCCATCAGGTAACCCGTCTGCTCGCTTGCCCCCTTAATATCATTAAAATACACTCGTATCATCTGAAGGGTCGGGAGTGCGTTGCCGGCCTGTAATAATGCAATAAGCTACGGTAATAGGAAACGCGAATAGAGACAGGGAATCAGGTGTGGAGAAGTTGGGCCACCGGTAGACTCACCGACACTGACGAAACAGCACAACACAGTTCCACGCCACTTCCCCGTTAGGGTCTAGTCAAAATCATAACAAATAAAACAAAGTGTAATTAATTGTAATGAATAATTAATGTTATCGGTGTGTAGCGAGCCCGCAGTAATCTAAAACCAATATTGTCACAGCAGTATGGCATTCTTCATCAATAATTCCGGGTATACATATACAATATACAATCTATATAGATTGTATATTTTATATAGATAATATTAGTATTAATATTATAGATACGGAAGCGTGTCTATCTGAAATAAAGAAAGAAAAATAATAATTTTTTTTTGTATGTTAAAACAACTAATTACACAATATAATAGCTTAGCTATACAATACCAAATCAGTTCCCATTCAGCATTGATGAGGACGGATCCGTATCGCTGATGTTCAACGGCACCTATCTGTCTGTTACTTCTTGATGGCCAAACCGCTGGATCGGTTTCGTTAAAATTCGGTGTGGAGAAATTTTCAATCCGGGGAAGGACATCCCGGAAAAGTGTATGGTTTCTGCGCGATAAACGGTTTTTGTCGCAACGGACTTGCGGGCATCATCTAGTTTATTATATGGCTAATTTTAAGTTTAATTTAAAAAAGCTTTTAATTTTTTTAGTTTCCTGTGCGTAAGACCTTGTGCGTAAGACCTTTGTATTTCTCCACTCCGCCGGCCCATTCGTGAAGAAGCATGGGCATCCTACGAACTTTGACTCCTTTGTGAGTGTATGTTTGTTACTTCCTCTTAACGGTTGGAACGATTTTAATCAAATTTGGCATGGAGGTAGCTGGAATTTGACTAGCACATAGGCTACTGTTTTCGCGGGTAGCACCGGGAAGCATAAATAATTGTAGCCTACAGAAATTTTGGAACCTTTTCCTGCATTGTAATAATGTTCCCTCCAGTTATTCCAAAAGTTCGGTCCCTCTCAGAAACACGTGTGTAATTTAAAACAAGATTTATAATATTGCTGTTGAAATTAATATCAAACTTTCTTCCCCAGCGGCGTTATTACAGTCTTAACTAATGAACCGATTCCAATGAAACTTTGCTTATTGTTAAGTCAATAAATATACTGATTATTTTTCGATATACTGAACTTTTAGAAAAATATATATTTATAAAAATTCATAGTGAAATAGAGTGGAAGAAGCAGAAAAAAAAATTGTAGAGTCTTTGTATAACTACAAACAAAAGCTAGGTAATTAAGTAGCAAGATAATTTAAAATTAGAAAATTTCCGGACCTGCAAATCTTCAAGAAGAGAGCCTATTCGCATTAAAAAGGCCGGCAACGCATCTGCAATTCTTCTGATGTTGCGAGTGTCTAAGGGCGCAGTGGTTGCTTTCCATTAGGTAACACGCTGGCTCGTTTGCCCTCTTATTTTATTAAAAAAAAAAACAAATGAGTGGGTTCTGTAAGATGTTAATTTTTTTTTCTACCAATGCCCTCAATTACAATATTAGTTACAAAACTCTTGTTATTTTGGGTAAGTATATTTTTAACTTAAAATTTTTTGCACGATAAATATATTCAGGGGTTTATTCATATAAATATTTAAACAGTGTTTAACTAATCAAGGTTTGTTGTCCCTTTATAGAGAATTGAAAACTTCACACGACAGAAAGTGACATCGTACCATAAGTTAAACATTGTTTAAATATTTTTATGAATAAGGGGGCTAGTGTTCTAAAAGATCATGGAAACATCGCAAGGAAAAAATATCGAAATGATCAAAATTGTGAACAAGTTGAATAAATTATGAGAGGTTTATACTGGAGGACTTATAAGCACCTCTATTCTCTACAACTTTCTAAAAGCGTTCAATATTTTTAACTAGTTTTGCAATAATAATATATATGCATAAATGATAAAAGTAATTACATTATGAAACCATAACGACGATTTTGTTGACCTCAAAATTTTCCTTATAGTAAGCTAGGGGGCCCAGAGTAGTATATTGGCTCGAGCGTCGTGTTTTATAGGTTAAATGAAATGGAGAAAAGAATGAGCATTTTTTTTTACTTTACTAGTGGGTTCAGGCAGTAAAGACATTTTGAATGAAAAAGAAAATTATTCATTGAAAAATTAATCACATAGATAATTTCTTGCAAGATTTTAGATAACAAGGACTAAACCATTTAGTTGAGTGTTACATAAAATACCTTGGACGATAAGTTATGAAAAATCGGAATCTTCGCGAATGTTTAAGTTTCATTGGCGCTTTTTTATGTTCTCTGTTTTAATATGATCAAACCGATGATATTCCAACACTTAATGTATTTTTTTTACTTACCACCTAAAAAATGCACCAACTGGAATATGTTGAAAAATCTATCCTTGGTCTCTCCTATTATTATGAAAACGTTTTTTAATCAAAAAAATTTCTTACACTTGCTTCGTTTCTTTTTAAAGAAAACACATTTTTTAATTTGACGATACGATGGTACGATATTATTATAAGACCTACGCCTAAAATTTTTGGGGTATCATATTTTACAATAATAAAAAACATTTTATGACAAAAATGTATGTAATAGTGTAAACAGTTACTATTCAAATGGGTTTATAGTCATTATATTTTTATTTCTGATTAATATAATCATAATACAGATTAGTTAAGTATTTTTAATTCGCAGATAATTTAATCTAAAGTTCTTTAAGGGAAACACTCTTCTTGGAAACCTTTCCAATTGTATACAAAAACAAAGAAAATATCAAAATATAATTGTCAATAACAGAATTTTCTGTTTAAGAGGGTTACTAAGTAATTTATTCACATAATTGTAAAATTTTTGTTGTGTTGTTATGTTTTAATAACCACTTAATCTAACCTCAACTTAAGCGAACAAAATAAAAACTGGTATAGGTTGTATGAAAGATACAGTACCTTCATTCTATTTTCACAGGTCATATTATTTTTATCATAATTTGAAAGTTGTGAAAAAATCACTCACCTAATTTTGCCGGGTTACCAAAAACCAGCGGACAAAAGCAGAGGACAACCAAGTATTTCCATTCCATATTGCACAAAGTTCACTTCACATTGTCCGTAGCTCGTAGCGATATCGTAGCGATCTCGCGTTGCGCTCACCCACGACCGCCTCGCGCCCGGCCGCCTACTCGACTGACGAAGCTCGACTCATATTGATTCTTTTAAATTGTTATTTTTGGTCATTTAACTCGTAATTCGGTTTATTTTGCCGGATCACTCTGATTTTATTAAATTTTAATTTTCCGTCATGTTTCGGTTAACGTTCTGTTTTTTTTTTTTATTTCGACGGTTGAAGATTTGTTTTGCCAAGTATGTCTGTGGGCTAGAATGTTAACAATTTTGTGACTTAATTGAGATCATTTTAACAGAAAAAAGAGGGGTTTTATTAAGTCTTCACGTTTTCTGTCTGTGTGGGTAATAGCTCCCGACCGAATAGAGCAATTTTAGTTTTTTTTTAAGATTTTTTGGGGGGCAAGTGAGCTGACGGTTTACCTGATGGAAAGCAACTGCCATCGTCCATGCACGCTCGGAACATCCGAATAGCCGCAAGTGCGTTGCCGGTCTTAGTGATGGAATCGGGAACGGGAATAGGGATAGGGGGATTAAGGATGTTGGACCACCGGTAAACTCGCTCACTGAACGAAACACAGCACAATACCGTTTCACGCCATTTTTCTGTGAAGCTGTGGTATCACTCCGGTCCGGTGAAGCATGGCTCTCCCACGGTAAGTTTTGTCCAGCACATTACTTACATGCAAGTGTTCATATACGTTTCGGAATAATATAATCGGTTAAGCTGTATGAAAGTGACTAACGCCGTTTGTCCACCACTACCGTCAACCGAGTAAGACGGTTTTCGGCTCGATAAAATCAGCTTTATAGATCATAAAGTTGTATTTTTCCATAAAGTTGCATTGATTATAAGTTTCATTTTTAGCGACGTCGCTCCATCGTCAATCTCGTCGCCGTCATTAAAGGCATAGAGGAAAATGAAACCTGTAGTCTATGTCATAAAGTTGCATTTTATCCGGCCGAAATAATCTCGTTCTCGGTAGACGGTGTTAGTGGACAAACGGCCTAAGAATAAATTTTTCAAAGGCAGGTAACAAACCATGATATCCTAGAGTACCATTTAATTTGTAACAAATATACAAAGACAGAAAATATTACTTTCTTTTTGTTTACTTTGCGTGGAGTTTCTTTTTTTTTTATTTTGTTTTTAATTCACAGTTATTCAGGGCCTGTGTTCACCGCTTAAAGATATTCTATTTATATATATAGTTTTTGTATGGAGGATCTGTCAAAATAGTTGCAGTAGTAACTGAAACTTTAAGAGTAAGCGGTAAAACAGGCCTTTAGTCTCTTTGTGTCGTACCAAAATTTAATGTTCATTTATTTTTAAAAGCAAATATCGGGTGCTGAATTAAATCTTTTACATTAAATGAATATTACTTGCGTAAGTAAACATATTTAAAAAATTAATTAATGTTTTATGTAAATACGAGCATTCCATTTAATGCTGAATATCAAACGGTTTTGTACCGTTACAAAGTTATTAATTTTCATGTATTTCATCGAAACCGTAAATTTCGTTCAATAACTATTTTGTTGCTTGCATAGTCGAATAAAATTTTAATTAAAATAGTTGCCATTTAAAATATTGTTGATATTATACATTTGAATAGCGGACCCGACAGGTATTGTCCTGTCGGTCTTGGCTTATGATCTAAACCATTCTCGAGACCCCTAGAACGCATACAAAAAATTCAGTTTCGGGTGATAAACGCACGTCCTTAAGTATTAATAAGATCTCTTTTCTGTGAAAGTAGTACTAAATGTTATAGCAAAATTAGCCTTACTATATATATACTTATTCATGTATACATGAATAAGCATAAATAACTAAAGAGAGACAAACTTTTATATTTATATCAGCATGCTACTTATTGCCAACAACTTCATTGCGCCAAAATGCTTACAGGGGAATCGTACATTTTCCCGAGTTAAAGAGATTAAAAATATATATTTTATGATGTCTAGACTTTAAAGCTATAAAATAAAAACTTTCATTAAAATCCCTCCAGCACATACGAAGACTAGAACGTCTAAATAGACAAACAGTCATCCAGGTGGACAGATTTGTTTGTTAGTTTGTGTTGTGACTATTTCCAAATTCTCCCTCATCGATAGTTTTGTATGGATACATTAGAGTTTAACCGCGGCTTTGCTCGCGTGAAAATGAGTTATCCTATGGGAGCATTTAAACGGAGCAAAAAGTATTCTAAATTTTAGGTCAGTCAATGACCTAACTGTATTTTAAAGCCTTCGTTTGACTCTCATAGAGTCCTACTCGCATTTGGCCGATTTTTTAGTCATTATTTTAGCCCATAGACTATAAAATATTACTTATTAAGGCAATCTTACTGTTAAAAAATATTTCTGAAATAGGACCAGTTCTTTATGAGTTTATTCGTAACAAATAATAATAATTACTGTGATATAACATCAATATATATATAACTCAATTATTTATTTTTTTTATCTATGGACGCTTCACACCACGTCAGTCTGGCTCCGTGCTAAGTACCTCAAGGACTTATGTTACAGGTACGAGCCATCGGAAATTTATTTAATACTTTTATACTTTACACATATTTAAGATTTTTATTATATAATACTTACATTTAATATACATCCATGACCCAGGAACATTGCAAAACTTTTTGTTCCGTCGGCGGGATTCGAACCCGCGACCCCCGGCGTGAGCT
>JAOTAV010088356.1:0-11740 GCA_026546445.1 Cyclargus thomasi | reverse complement strand
TATTTAAGAATTAAGAAGGTGATTAGTTAAGTAGTTGCTAAGATGTTGATTAGTTGATTTTTATAAGTAAGGCTGTATGTAAAGAAAAAATATTTAAAACGATTATGCGGCCATTTGCAACATACGTCAGATTTAGTTCTTTTCCCCCTGTTTTCTATACTCAAATCTCAGTCTCGGTAAACAGCTGTAATTTCAAAGAGTATCGTCTGTCCAGCGTATATAATAGCAGTCAGTGTGTGTAAGAAATTGGACTGAAACGAAAAAGGAGAAAAGCGGCATTCTAATTGAATTAAATAGCAGAACGAGGCTACGTTATATTAGCGCATTAACTATGACTAAACATGGACAAAAAGCCAATGGGAAAATGGTGGGATTACCGATAGAATTTTTTATCTATAATGACGTTAAAGTTTCCCGGTTTTCGCGTCTTACTACGTAATTCAGAAGGATATATATACGAGTATAATAAAGTGGAGAGTTTATGAATAAAGTAAGAGGATAATTTTGCCATTATTTGAATTATGGAAACTCGGTAAACAATACTGACGCGTGTCTACAATGAGCATTTTATTACCGGCTTAAACCCAACAACAATCAAAATATAAATTACTCGAAACCGCATCGACTATTTCTCGGAACATTAGTTTTTTGTTTCTCGGTAATCAACAATAGATTCGGTAGGCAATTTCGTGCCCTAAACCCCTTTCATCGCTAATTCTTTTCTTTGTTGGCATAATTTGTCAGTTTGTTGTCCTTTGAGGTTTCCGATAGACGGCAAAAAACGCGCTCGTTTTCGGAAGTCTAATAACAAGGCGCCATCGGTAGCCTTTGGTGCTTGGTGTGCCACACCGGGTGTAGCTCCCGCAATTGAAAATAAACCTTAAGTCTTCATATTTGAGTAGAATTTTGAAGTTCATAGTCGTTCCAGATTTCGATTAACACATGATTTTTGCAGACACTTGATCATTCTGTGATATTCGCGGCTCCGGAAGTGACAGTCATCGTCAAACACTTACCGCAGTTTTTTGCTCATCCTTAGTGTAATGTTATATTGGTTTCTGAAACTAATTTGGCGAGAAAAAAGGATGCAAAAAATAGCGCGGGGTGACAAAAGAGAGTGTGTAGGAAACGGTGTCGGACATGATATTGAACAAGTTTTTATTGACATGAACTTAATGAAAGTTTTCGTTTCGAAAGGTGTGGATTTCTGCGTATAATAAAACAAAGGAAGATTTTGTCAAAAACATGTTCCACATGGCTTGCAGGTGGTCCGTGGAAGCGAATAGAGATTTTGATTTACATTTCAAAAATGCTCAAAAAGTCGATTCAAAACACTCTATTTAGAATGTATCAAAAGTTAGGTAAAATTAGGTACTTGAGTATTAATACTCAAGTACCTAAAAGCAAAGATATTTCACAAATGGCTTTTAATAATGAAACTCACTTAAGTTCTCTATTAAAATCCCTTAAATGTTTCCTGCGGAACATTTAATACAGAACTCCCTAAAAAATCAATTTGCCCCATTCACGACTTTTGATACATTCTAAATAGAGTGTATTGTACCGAAATTGGCTATGAAATTAGATCATTTGGTAGCAGATTTATACTCGTGTCCTCGATTGGCCACACTTTGTTCGTATCCAACATCTTTGTCTTCTAAATTAGCTGTCTCATAACGGTAAAACGCAAATGATTTGGTGGATTTTTAAATTTGGAACAAATTGATTTTTTTTCATGGTGTGAACGTTTTTTGCGAAGTTTTCCTGTAAAGACAGGTAGCATATGAATGTTACGAACAATAGATTTGGAAATCGAAGTGAGGATACGATGAACAAGCTTAACTTGTTACCCGACTGTGGCGCAGCAGGAGGGAGGGTTTGAGAGATGTGAGAAAGAGAGTATGTTTTCCGAGAGTATGTATGTATATGTTATATATGTATGTATGTATAATTGTGTGGCACGCTCTGCAGCCTAAACGGCTTGATAGATTTTAACATATGAGGTATCCTTAGATTCGTCTTGATAGCGCAAGTGACACTGGATACACTAAAAAACGGACTTTGAATTGAAAATTGTGAGGTTATAATTTTTTTTTCCGCCCATTTAGGTCGAGTAGTAGAGTCGAGGGTATCAAAATGAAGGGCTTTAGCGATTCTAGAAATATAAATAACTTAATGTTTTAAGTTTTTTGGACATTTCGCTTGTAATACGTTGGAAAAAATATTCAAATAACTAGATGAGTCCGTTGCGCCTAAATCCAATTATCGCTCGGGATGCGCAAAATTTTCGTGATAGTTTAGAGATAGGATTTATCCGGGAAATTCTAACATGTATGGAAAAACTTTTTTTTGTGATAATAATTATAAATTGATGAATGTTAATTTTTCTGCTACATTTCAAAAGGGTTTTCCTTCCTGACGACTTAACTCCAGAACGCACGAACTTCCACGGTTTTGCATTCGTTGGAAAGGTCTCGGGCTCCATAAGGTTTGTAGCAAAAATCCGTCCGCGTGGTAAATTTTCTCTAAGTTTGTTATTAGAAGTAAAATGTTTCACACATGATTTTCCTTTTAACTTTAACAATTTGTAAATGCTCAACCTACAATAATAATACTAAACGTATACAATACACCCGTGAATAATCAGCCAACAGATTAGTCAATAGGTCATCGACCTGGCCGGAAATTGAGAGGATAAAAACAATTGCGGCTAATTCGGTGGATGGTTATCCATTGACGGGGGGAATCAGGTGGAACGGGCCGCGCGGGCGACACGAGCCGCGGTGAATAATGCAATCACCGTTTTTCACGGTAACCGCAATGTTTAAGCGAAACAAATAGGGCTAGACACTGAGTTATTAGTTTTTTCATAATCCTGTGTGTACCTTGATATTATACTTGTCTCAAATGGAAAACGATATAATTTTAAACAAAAAAAAACCACACACCGACTTCCACAACAAAAATATATGAACTGTAAGTAATAAGTAATTCTTTTCCTCTGTTAGTGCCTTATGAGGATTGGCCTAAGCCTCAACTTTAACCGTAATCAATCTTTATAATTTTGAAGTCCAGTACCAGCTTTTACATTTTTTTAGATTCTTGACATTAAACTTACGCTTAAGGTAGATACCGACTTCAAAATTATTAATAGTGATTACGGTTAATGTTGAGTCTTAGGCTAATTCTTATAAGACACTAGCAATGATTAAGAATTATTTATTACTTTTTAGTTCATATAGTAAAAGCTAGTATTGCTTGCAATTCTACAAAAAAATATAGCTTAAGTATGTCAATGTTATGTCACTTTTTATTTAGGAATAGTATTATACGAGCTGTCTTAAAGCCTATCAGGTCTAAAGGCTAGAATGTGCGTTAATTGGGTTTTGCATCCAAAAAGTTGATTGTCCCATATTCTTTATGCGACACTCAAAGAAACAAAAATTAAAAACTGGTTGCAAAATATCCAGCGTATGAAGTTGTAAAAAGCTTTTTGCCTCAATTGGTAATTTGTGAGGAGGAAAGGGAAACTACTGAATTCGTATTGTGTGTTAAACGACTTTTTGTTGATTTACCGTCAGCCCGCGAGCACATAAATTATAATGTTCGTTACAACTTGACTCGCTTGTAAATTCATAATTTATGTAAGTCTATTTCATTTTAACGTTATTGAAATGGTTAATAAACAATAAAATAATTACAATTTAAGAGCGCCTGTGGACTAACGGGTAAAACCATTAGTTCGCACTCGAGAGGGTGCACGTTCAAACCCTGGTGGAGACGTGTACCAATGAGACATTTTTCGATCTCAAGTACATAATACGGAGGCTCATTGCCGTAGGACGGCCATGCCTCGGCACGAATGGGCCGGTTCGACTTCATAAAAAACTGGCGTGAAACGGCATTGTGCTTCGTTCAGTGAGGTAGTTTACCGGTTGTCCAACTTCCCGGCAGGCAACGCACTCACGACTCTTCGGATGTCGCGAGTGTCCATGGGCGACGGCAATTGCTTTCTATCAAGTTACCCGTCTGCTCGCTTGCCCCCTATAAATATCATTTAAATAAATTTAAAAAATATTAATATGATAACACAATTCTCTCTGCCTATTCCGTTAAAATGTGTTACACATCTCCTTTCCAATCGCATTTATTACATCTTGTTAATTGTACCATGGGGGAAATTTAAACAGAAGTAGTTGATGGACCTACGTCATTGGTCGGAATATTAAGTTAATTCCACATACAGTACCCGGCAGTAAAGATTGCACATCGACCTTCGGAAACAGTCAATCGGCTACGTATAGCGCTATCTCTGTCACACACAAACAGTCCGGTATCTATAAGAAGCTATTACAACAATTACGATTTGGTTCTTTATATAATTTTTCTCATCTATATATATAAAATAAAGTCGTGTTAGTTACACCACTTATAACTCGAGAATGGCAGAACAGATTTGGCTGAAAATTGGTAGGGAGGTAACTTAGAGCCAGGAGACGGACATAGGATACTTTTTATTCCGTTCCACATCGATTTTCCAATAAAAAAAAACACAATCTGCTTATTTATTGCCATTAAGGCGGAACAAAGTTCGCCGGGTCAGCTAGTTCTTTGTATAAAATGCGCCTATTTATCTATAAGTGATCGCTTTTGATTAGGATTTGAATAAATTATACCATTTTTTCTTTTCCTAGGGATGCCATAGTACAATATATTTTTAATTACAAGTAAAATTAGGTTAACTTAACTTTGTACCTCCTTTTGCGAAAGACCCGTAAATATAAAAGAATGAAATTTCTCCCAGTTATTAGTTGATATGGAGGATAAGCGTGGAATACCAATATAATTTAAAATATGCTCCAATCTTGCATATTTTAAAAAAATATAAAGCTACGCACACTACAATATTTTGACATAGTAATCATACACGTAATACTATTTTGTTTATGGTTGACGTCGTTGATAGATTATGGCTTTTATAGCTCCTATAAAACTTATTATTTTTAATATTTAAGGTCACATGTCGTCCCTAGGGCTACCTCCAGTTTACTGGAGATCGCAATAAATAGGTTCGCAATTTGTACAGTTTCCCTGATTGTAAATTAGTATACACTCTTCTGTCGCCCGATCAAAAATTTTTATCATCTAACACTTTTTTACCCTACCCATTTTTTAAATAAAGTATTACTCTGATCATTTGGTGCTCCAAAATTAGGTGTACCTAGAAAGTTTCAGGGGGCTTACAAAAACTTTTATAGATCTTGAAGTGCACTTTTTGAATTTTTACTTCGTCACCTCGTATCTGTCGCTCGCTCCGCCATATTGGAAAAATGACGGTCAAAACTCTCGGAAAACATTTTACGTAAAACTATCAAATGGACGGACCATATATTCGGTCCGAAATCAAACTATTGAGTAATATCCGAGACTCAACATCTTTATTTCTATTCGTTTAATTAAAAACCTGTTATAAAGTTAACAAGTCGGTACATTATCATATTTTACAACAAGGGTTATGAGTTAGTTTACATACGACCATTTTAGTCTCTCCCTAATTTTAACGAACTTTAACTTTTTTAACTGCTTGATAACTCATTGTAATGACGTATTTCGTTAACCCCTTTTTCATGAGGCTAGTTTTTAAGCTAGAATAGCAAGCTAGTTCTCGTTTAATACTGTACTAGCTGTTGTCCGCGACTTCGTCCGCGTGGAACTTTATAAAAATCAATAAAAAAAAATTCCGTCTTGTCAACATTTTTTAATTACTGCTCGGCTCTTATTGGTCGTTATGTTGTGTTATACAGCCTTCCGCGATAAATGGACTTAACAGGCAACAGCACATAAAATAATTTTTCGATTCCGGTCAGAATAGTTCCTGAGATTAGCGTGTTCAAACAAACAATTTCGCTTTATATTATTAGTATATCATAAGCATAGATCGGCTAGTTGAGGCCGACTTGGACAAATACTATAGCTCCAAACTCATTGTAAAGCCACAGACCCAGAGCGTGATGGACTCAAAGTAAACTTCGATGAAATGTTAACCTTGGTACGAATAAACCGTAATAATAGTGACAGAAAAAGGTTATGGGCATAAGACCTATACTCGTAGACAACTCAAATAAATTGTAATAAAAAAGCCACAGATAATATCCCAACTACACCAACAAAGCCACAGATAATATACCAACTACACCAACAAAGCCACAGATTATATACAAACTACACGAACAAAGCCACTGATAATATAACCAAATACACCAACAAAGCCATAGATAATATAA
Organism: Cyclargus thomasi; assembly: GCA_026546445.1. Taxonomy (NCBI): domain Eukaryota; kingdom Metazoa; phylum Arthropoda; class Insecta; order Lepidoptera; family Lycaenidae; genus Cyclargus; species Cyclargus thomasi. Next base: position 5,456 of record JAOTAV010088356.1, on the reverse strand, counting down.
CCAACTACACCACACACGATCGAAGATCTACTTTAGATAGGGCAATAAATTGTAAAGGTTGATTACTTATAGTCATTACTACATTTTACCTAACGACCGTCAAATTTCGATGCCTTAATCCAATAAGTCAGGCAATTCGGATATTATTTGGTAAGTCATTAGTCGGCCCTATTTGATTCGGGATTGGATTGCTTTATTTGGACCAAATCATATAACGGTTAAGCATTTATGTGGCAACATTTATAAATCATAAATCCATTCGTAGATTACTTTTGGGGTTCCTTTGTAGAGCTATTGTAGAGTTTTTAACAAGAATATTTATCACTTATAATATAAGAGGATTCAAGGAAGATCATTTTGTAATTTTGTCGCATCAAGGATTACAACGGGACGTGGTGTAAAATAGACCCTCCTAAGATGTGTAGAACATTCTTAAAATTAAATACAATACTAGGTATTGTGGTTTTTGTGGTAAGCCATTGTGACCGCGGTACAAACAAATATGACCTAAAGTCAAATTTTCCTTTCTGTAGCTAAAAAGCTTTACATAACCAAATTAACAATGACGTGAACTAGACTCATCTTCTCGCTCGGCTACCAAACCGGTGGTAGGTCAACATGTGGACATTCTGAAAACATATTCAAATTTAGTCAAAAATTTGATTGATTGATAAAGAAGATTGATTTTAATAGGATCGAGTGCCTACATTACAGTCAAGTGTTTCCGATTTCCAATATAAATAAGTAGAAATAACGCAGAAAAGCAGAGGTTTGTGTTGATTATATGAAAGTTTTTAAATTAAATTTTTAATTTTAAAAACAATTCAAAAAGGCCGCAAAAGATACATTTAAATGAAATTTATCTTTTACAACACTCAACTATAATATATTTATATTGTACTGTTCCTTCATAAACTTGTTTATAAAATATGATTTGGGGCATTTTAAAGTATTTAAATATAACGGGTCCCATTATCAGATGTTTACCGAAACGTAACGAGTAATTACTGGGGCCAGGCTTCGGTGTTAACAGGTGTCTTATGTAAATTAACAAAGGCTCTATCTCTTACAGGTATATTAAAGCGACTGAGCTTTGCGATTGAACAAATTTGTTGTTGATTATTCTTTCTTTTTTTAAAGCTAGTCAGGATAACTTCCAAGGTAATTCTAATTTTGCCACTATTTTATAAAATATGGTCAAAGGTAAACATATTTGCATAGATTTTTGACACTTTAAATTGTAAATAATATTCCTACAACCACACCTACTGTAATATGTTGTTGTCATGTTGTCAAGTTTAGGTATCTAGGATCTACTGTGAAATTCTTAGGAATATTGCATTTACTAATTGATAACTTGTTTGAGTGATAGAATATCGAAACTATAATTTAAATGCGATTAATTAATATCAACAGGTTGGCCTAGTTGTAGCAGATCATAATTTGCCTCATCAATAAATTAATACAATTAATTATGATTAACGATAAATTATACACTATAATTTGGAATTTCATATCGTGTGAGTTTTAAAAGTTGTATTTATATTTAAGAATAGACATAAAATACAGTTGGTACTGAGACTCATAAATCTTTAAGCTGGTCATAAACTGGTCTTCTTCTTCTTTTTGTATAAGGCTCCTTTGTGAGTTGCCAGTGTCAGAGTGTAAGGCTTAGACTCCTGGACAGATAAACTGGTCGTTCATCTATCCAGGAATGTCATAGATCTCTGTAAAAATTGGTTGGTAAATAAAGGTTGAAATGCCGTTATAGACATGCTATTTTAAATGGACCGCAAGTGTACGTCCAGCTTAAGCAAACTTCAGTGGCGTAACAAGATGGCAAGGGAAATTATCAATTTTTCTGCTTTTCTCTTAAATTTTATCCTGTCAGAAAGGAAAAACCGATTTACTTTTATATAATAGACCTTTTCCCGTGCCTTAGCTCGCATTAAAAACTATTTTCATACAAACTTTCAACCCCTTTTTCACCCTCTGGAAGTAACATTTCATAAAATGCTTAAACACGTAATAATTTATAGAAACTTTAAACCCCATTTCACCTACTTAGCGGAATTTCAAAATGTGCTTCAATATGTATCCATTTATTTTGAATAAGTAGCTCAGAAATAAAATTTTATGTCTTTAACTGAACAAATTACGAACTTTCATACAAACTTTCAACGGTAACGGTTTTCGATGGGCGATGATAATATTCCTGCGGCGTTATCATGATTTTTAAGCAATAGTATTTGTTGATCCTCGGTACAGACTACGTAAATTTTTAGTATGGCAAAATTTCACAGCGCCTCTAGCGGTCACTTGAGGAACTAAAATTGCCGTTCTAAAAATTTACGTAGACTCTATCGAGTATCGATAAAAACTATTGCTTCAAACTCATAGTAGGACTTCTGTAGCCCAGTCTAGTTGAAGCTATACAGCAATAAATTTTTAGAAAATTTACAAATTGATAACGAATTTAAATGAAATCAATTTATTAGTTGCAAAGTAAGATTTCTCTTGAAATAGGTTTGCTAGTACGAGTCACAGAAGCTTAGGCGGTAATCGTCAGCTGTTATACTAATGTTGTTTTAATACCACGGACAATTTGGTGGGTAGGAGCGAAAAAAAGCCAATTTGCCCACTCACCGTGTGTGGCTGATGGCAAACTAATTATTGTCGCGTTTCGGACGAAGGGCTCGAAAAAACGAGAGGTCGGTTACCAAACCGCGTTTGTTTCTTTAAGCTACGTCATTTAAGGATGTTGAATTATGATTTGAAAACGTATGATCTGGGAAAAATTTTGAAGAGGCTTTTAAAAAGTGATGTTGTGAAGCTAGGGGAATCTGATGGAAAGCGATTATCGTCACCTACGAACGCTTATAACAGCAGAAGCTTTGCAAGAGCGGTGTCGGCCTTGAAGAAATATAGGCTACGAAAATGGAGAGTGAGGTGTAGGGAAATTGGGCCTCCGGTAAGCTAACCGGACAAAACACATCGCAACACCGTTTCACACCAGGTTATCTGCGAGGCCGTTGTATCTCTACGGCTGAGCCGGCCCATTCGTGTCGAAGAATGGCTCTCCCACGACTACAACAAAAACTACATCAAACCAAAGTCCTCAACTTAGTTTTAAAAAACTCTGAGACGCAGGGGTTGAGCACCTTGGTAGCTCACGCCGGTGGTCGCGAGTTCGAATCCCGCCGAAGGAACGAAAGTTTTTTAAAGTTCCTGGGTCGTGGATGTGTATTAAATATTTGTATCATATAATAAAAATCTTAAATATGTGTATTGTATAAAAAGTATTAAATATATTTCCTTAACCTGGTACCCGTAACCCCAGTCCTTCAAGTACCTTCCACGGGGCCAGACTGACGTAGTATTTTTTTAAATAATAACTTACAATCTGTTACAATTATATAGGTAAGTAATAACACGTCTTATGCACTGCTAGCTAAGTCACAGTCTTTTTTCAAAAAGTAAGTTTTTAGTTTTTCTTTTAATCTAGTTATGCGAAGCTTTTTACTGTCACCCCTTGTTAAATCGGTATTATTGTATAAGTAAGGAGTCAGGTACCTCCTTGTTCTTTTGCCATAGTAGTTTTTTATTGTTGGTATTATGTATTTTCCCTTTGTGGTATTCCTAGTTTTATGTTGGTGGTAATCTATTTTTTTTTACCTTCATTATATTGTTCTAGAGCTATTAAATATTCTACTTTTGCATGTGGTGTTAAAATCTCATATTTATTAGGTAACTTGTCATAGTTCTGCACTCTATTTTTTCTGCTTGCAAAATATTCAATTGGAGTTGTTTTATTTTGTCGAGTTGCGTTTCAAATGTACCATAGCTACTGATGCCGTAGCTTATGAGTGAATCTGCAAGTGCGTAATTGACAACATATAATAGGTTCCTATTTAGAAATTTGCTAAGGTGAAAAATTTTTTCTAAAATTGACCTTAGTTAGCTTACCTATACACACTTCATTTACAAGCCATTTCCGACTAAGATTAGTGTCCATATATGAAGAAATTATGAAAATTTTACTATTCTACCTAAATAAAAATCCACCTTGGTTTAATAAAATTGTAGAATCTATTAATTAAGTTAACGGCATTATAAAGCTACTAGATAAGCATCTGTGACACCTGATGGTGTGTCAGGTCAGCAGGTTTATGACGTAATCCAAGGATAACTACCGTATCGTAAAATTGATTTAAGTGTTACTTATAATTTTTGTGTTAACTGTAGGTTAGGCCTTGTCTGTTAAATTAATAAATAATCATTTATTCATGTACTAAGGCAATATACTAAAATACATAATACACCAAAACTAAAAATTAAACAAAATTTGATACCTACAACTAAAATAAAAAATTGAACAAAACATACTAAACCCAAAAGAGATAATAAAACAATTAAGACATTTCTAAGACACTTAGGCAGTGTATTGCTCAATGCCGAAATGGAGTACCACTCAGGTGTAACACCACAGTGCAAAAACACCGCAATACCTGGTCTTCCGTGATTCCATTGTTAAAGCGTTTACATATGATTTAATATAGGATTTGTACAGCGCCACCTAGCGATGCTCACGATAACATGTACAATCAGAGAAGTAAAAACAGATACAGATCGCGGATCTAAATAATTTCGGGCTGTGTCAAACACATCCGAAAGATCACGACTTACATAGAATTGACATATTCCGACCAAATGACGTATGTCCGTAAACTGTCTCTCTTTCAATTTCCCCCAATATACAAATTACATATAAAAATCCTAGTAAACGCAAAAAGCGTTTACTGTTAAATGTTAGAAAAAAAAACTCGCACTCGGCACTCAGCACGCAATAACGCATGCGATATTAACAAATGATGGTGTCGTGCGGCTTGTGCCTTTTTTTAAAATATGTTCTCGAAGAAATGAAAAAAAAATATTGAACAAAATGTAACTTTTTTTTTTCATTTTTTAATACCCACTTCAATAAAGGATGTAAAGTTACATAGCGACAAAAATCTTCAATGTTTTATTGCATTGTTAGATCATTATTTAATAAAATAATGTTGTTATTTTTATTACCTTAGTTATTACCTTAGTTTGTTATAGTTATGATAACGATTAGTTTAGCAAAATACTTAAGTAACAAGTTAAGCATTTACATTTTTATGAGTCTTGTATTGTGTACGTACGAAATTTGTTGCCTTCCATGGAGGCAAGGCCGCGGCCTAAACTACCCCTAGGCCGTGGACTACAACGACCTATTTTAAATCTTAGCCTGCTGTCATGTGTGTATTAAACACGGTAGACGCCTCCGTGGTCTAGTAGTACAGAGCTCTGCTCTTGACTCGAAGATCGTGGGTGCTATTCCTGCGTTGGAAACAAGTTATTTCCAAGTTTGTTTAGGATAATGAAGGCTGATCACCTGATTGTCTGACAAGTAAGATGATCCATGCGTCGGA
>JAOTAV010088345.1:0-11741 GCA_026546445.1 Cyclargus thomasi | reverse complement strand
CAGAATTTTATATCATGATAACCAGAGACATGTAGAAAGTCTACAGTAGCTTAATCTGACGCGCTCGATTAAATCCAGAATTCCCCTCTTGGGCCCCCCTACTATAATGAACAATATTATCCTTTCAGAATCAAGATTGTGGCTTAGACTCATACGCGATGATGGCCGTTTTTGGAACCAACATCATACTCGCTGCTTTGAACATTGGTCTCAGTTCGCTAATTAACGTCGTTGGAAGAAAAAGAATGTTGATTGCTATTCAGGTATAATATTTTACTCGTTACTTATTTTTCATAGAAAATAAAGCTGAATCCATTATGAAAGCTCGTCTTTATGAACGACTTTACTTTCTAACCTGCGTGTTTCCAAAACAAAACAAACTGTGTTATGTAACTATTTTGGTGTAGGTTTTCCATCATGCACGGTTGAAGATATAAGTGGAAGAAACGAATAACTAACATTTACAACCTTCGAACTTGTACTAATTTTTTCTCATAAAATTTTGACAAATCTTGTAACTTACCTATTTCATTATTTAGCTAGTGTATGTAGCTATCGCCAAACCCACAATATTTTAATTTTAAAATAATTTTTCGTATCCAAAAGCGTCGAATAACTCAAAAATTCGGGAGTTTTTAAAACGTTCGTTTTTCTTATGTCTTCAGTTAATATCTATGACCCATAAGACATACAAGTTTTTTGCCTCCTATTAATATAGCAATATACCTCAGTTGTTCGCAGGAGCAGCAGGTCTGTGCATCAACGTGAGCTCGATCTGGCAGCTCAATGCCGTTCTTTTGGTCGGTTACGTCCTCGGCGTTCTCAACTTTGGATACATCTCCACCATCTGCGTCGAAGTCTTCCCAACTTATGTAAAGTAAGTCCTCAATATCAAAAAGTATAAAACCATTTTGAAGTTTTTTATTATGTACTACTTTTTAACATTACTTTAACGCAGTTATGTTAATAGTTTCAGCAGTATGTAGCAGGTAATAGGTTCTCATTTGTAATATCATATTTTTCAGGGCTATGGCAGTATGTCTGACCCTCATGGTGGGCCGAGGCAGCTCGGTGCTGGGGATCAATGTCCTGAAGAACATGATGGTGTCCAATTGCGAAGTAGCCTTCTACATGTTTCCTTCTTTGACATTTGGTACGTTATGGTAATTAAGTGCTAAAGTACCTAACAAACTGTATGTTCTGGAATATACGAATCTGAAACGAACATAATTATATCGTCTGTACTTTTTACAGACTTTACATACACATTATAGTTTTTAGGCTAAAAGGCGTAACATAGAAAACGTTACTTAATATATATTTTTTGTTTCAGCTGGTGGCATATTTGCACTTTGCCTCCCTGGGGATAATGAAAAGCCACAGAAAAAAGTTGATGACGTCGAAACTTGAGAAGTGGTGGTTATTTACAAAAATTAGGCATTTGTTCGTAGATATAGATGTAGAAACACTCAATATTATTTACAGCGTCTCACAGCTGATCTCGAGGCAAGAGTTGTCTCGATAAATTTGACTATGCATTGGGTACATTATTTTTTTAAAAGTAATATTAGTAGAATAAGCACAGGAGTTATCATTTCAAGGATTTATGTTGTAAGTCTTGTACTCAGAAAATTTTAGCCTGAGGATGCATTATATAATCGGAATCTGTGACTGTCCAGTGGTGTAAAATTTGCATTATAATACAGGCGATACGAAAAATCCAAAACAATCGTATTAAATTTCAATTATATTATTTTTAAATTCTGAAGGATACTAAGATGACTGTCCTATATAAGTACATAAAATCAACACACAACATATTAATTTCGGCAGGTATTTGCGAAAATTATGATCGGTAATATTTATTGATAGAAGGCTAATGACCTCTACCAGAGAAGAAATGTCGTAGACTAGGGCAAGTCCCGGCGTTTAGACGTTTGACATGACAAAAGACGCGCGTGGTCTAGGGTTGTCGCTTGTCACATTGATATTTAAAATAGGCGCTGATGGCCCGAGATAGAGTATATAGAAGGAGATACTTAGTTAATATGAAATGTACCTATAATACAGAGAAATCGACAAAACTAACTTATAATTTTTGAAGTACATGTTATTCGTCACCCTGGCGGTTTTTAGTTTGTAATTTGAATTTTCAAGGGAGCTCGGTTGGGTTCTTTTTGGTAGTATTATAGACGTCACTGACGTCAGTCTCGCATAGATATTAATGATGCACACATACAAAGCCGTGGGTTGACAGTTTGTATGACTTACTCTTTATATCTGTACTCTTTAATTTCCGCCTAAGGTAACCGAAAGTACTATAAATATAAGAAGGTTGTCAGTAGCTATGATTTAATTGCTATGATAGGAACTTTCAAAAAGAAAGTCAATAATTCCTTACAGATACGATAGTCTACGTTGACTTTTTGCTTATACTGCTTATGAATAACATATACGCGTACTCAGCTATTACGTTAAACTATGTCATAGTCTACTAGGGTTTTTCTAACACATCAGACAAAGATAGAAAGAATCATGGATTCACATAGCCGAGAAAATATAAAGGTGGTTATTCCCTTACTCTAAACTGTGATGTTAATTAAGATGTTTACGTACTTATTAAATAAATTTTTAAACATTTTGTCAGTTTTATTTGCTCTTACTGAGAAATTAATATTTTCTACTTTATTTTTAACAAAAAATAAATAAAAAACAACTTCCAAAGAAAAATGTCTTTTATAATATAAAATAACTATTAATACTAACCTGACCATGTCCATTTATATACTAACCTAATCATGAGCTAATCTGAAATTTTGGGGACTGGTACCTACTTCAAAATTATGAAGATTATGTCAAGGAATAGTTAGAGGTTAGTAATAGAGGTTTTGCCAGATTATGAAAGAACATTATTTAGGAACTAATATCAATATTTCATACTTTTCAGTTTATTGAAGATTATTTTTATTATTTTATCTTTAAAAGTCGGGTTTTCATTTTTTGTTAAAAAAAATAATAATTTCTTCTTTTTAGTTTTCTAGAAAACTTTGTATAATTCATAGTATTCTTATAAAATATAAATCGGTTATTACAGTATTTTATACTTCTCAAATCGCAGGAACGAACAGAATAATAATTGTATAAAATATTCTCGTGTTTGCATCGCTCAGTTTCCTACGTCCTACTAATATTATAAACGCGAATGTTTGAAATAAGTTTGTCAGTTCAAATGTTTGTTACTTCTTCGCGAGGTAGCTGGTATTCTGGATTAACACAAAGGCTACTTTATTCGCAGGTAGCACGCAGGGCACAGCTCATAGTTCTTCTCATAAAACCTAATTCGCCATAGATTTCCATATAAATTTTGAGGTGTTCTAGGGTCATCATGTTGATGATGCATGGTGTGATGTAGTGATGCTAATAATGATAATATAATTTGCTTAGTAGCATTTGCTTTCAGTTCTTATAACAACACCGAACCCATCAAACTTCTGTCTAAGTGGAATTGAGAAACCTTTTTGGAAGTGGAGGAAGATAGTAAATACAAGTAGGAGATAACGTTGGGAAGATTTTAATTCAGTAGCTAGTAATGTACGTGATAATGTTACGTACATTTATGCAATCTATGATAATGTTATCGTATTTGCACGCATAGTAAATATTGCAATCAGATTTAATAACTTGAAAAAGATAATCAAGAATGAACAATATTAAATCACTTTGAGATATTTTGTTGAGGCTGTAGAAATTATTAAATTAGTGAGCTATGTGACCCATGTACTACATATTAAAAATTATAGTTTATTTAAACAAAAAACAACCTGTTTTCAATATAAACTAAAAAAAATGTAAAAATAAATGTTAAATCAAATGTCGTAAATACTTTTTTTTAATTTTAAATTTTAAAGCTTGCACTAAAAATCTGGAATGGCAAAGCCTTAAGCTAATTTATTTTAAATGAAAATAAGTGTTTACGATAAATAATTTAAAATTTATTTTTTGATGTTTAGTTTACATAAATAAATTGTTTTTAATTACCTTTTTTTAAATACCTTCCGGCTCCATCGTTGTATTATCAGGTAATATTTAATTTTCACGAAGTTTTTATGTACGTCTACGTAACCGGAATTCTATAGCTGGCGCTTCTTACAAGATTCGTCCGGCAAAAACTACATAGGAACCTCGAACAGAAAATAAAAAAAAACTAACAAAATAAAAACTTGTATAATGTTTCAACTTGTTACAGATCTTCTGCTCTTAGTAAAGTGTTTCTTAAGTCTCAAGCTAAAAATGTATATACACGGAAAACATTTTTTGACAAAGAATAAATGTAGATGTATAATGGGGTAAATTAAAAATTGTGAGCCAGTTGACAGATCTCTGATTGTACAATCAGAGAAGAAACAGACACCGATCGTGAATTTAAGTAATTAGGACGGGTTATGTCAAACTCAGCCGACAGATCACGACTTACATGGAATTGAAATATTCCGACCAAATGACTTAGGTCCGTGAACTGGCTCACTTTCAATTAATAACCCCCCCCCCCCCCAGATTATACATAGTGTATTTACCTCACATACTTTTTGTTTAAATTTTGGTACGTAGCATATTGATGGCAAAATTTTCATCTACCCTCAATCATTATTATAATACGCTGCTTGGGTAACTTCAGTCTTTTCATTTTCTGCTAGGGGAGAATAAGATTGTAAATAATTGATTTTTAGTTAATTTGATATCATTTTTAGTTGATAAGAGAAATTATTAAAAATTTTAAATGTATAATCAAGACATATTGTGTTTTGTATTTTTTTATGTAATTTTTTTTCTTCATGTTAAACATGTTTTACCAGAAGAATATGGAGACACCATAACCAAACATTTTAAGAATAGTAACCGTAAGTTTTAAAATAAAATTGTAAATGTGTTTGTAACTCTTGAAACTAATAGGATCCTAATCGAAGTGAAATGTCCTAAAAGCTTTGTGGTAAAATATAAAGAATAATTTTACATTCAAATTACAATTGTCGTAAAAAGATTCACTTCCTTGAAGCCGTGAATTAAGAATGTCTTTTATAGGTCTCATGCTGATAGTTTTACAATCTTGATGATGCAAACGCTAAAGTTCTTTAAGTGTAGTGGGATGTGCATTAAACATTGAACGAAATGTTTGGTGAACACAGTGATACAGAAATATTGTAAAAGATATATAAGCTTTAAAAGCATTTGCTTAAAGAAAATGATTGGGATAGATTTGAAGTGTCTGGCCATTTTAATTTTGTGCTCATGGCATTCTAGTTTCTTTCATTCAAATTGTGTTCTTACTTCACTCAGACCAAGTTCAAAGTCCATTTGTGCTATGCCCCCGCAATGGCGCCTGTGTACCGAAGGTGCAATGTCCAGCGCACGTCAGGCCTGGCTCCTACAACCCCGACTGCTACCTGCCAAAGCAAGTCGTCGGGGTTTGCTGCTACACGGGAAGTAGACATGCTGGTATGTGTCAAGTATTATCTTCGGAGGCCTTAGAGCTGTAGATTGAATACCTACCAATATAGTATTAGTATAGTTATAGCATATTCGAAGAAGTTTCAATGTAAGTTGTTGTGATTAGAAGTAATTATTGCGCCGTTGTTTGTAAAATTTGAAAAAGTAGGCATGGAAATGTGTGCTATACAAAGTAACAAAAATCTTAAATGAACCATTACACATTTTTTGATTATTTTAAAAATCGACGAAACGAAAAAAACTACATAAAAATTTTAATCTGCACTAGTAAAATTAAGAGTATATTAAAAACGTATTTAAAAAATAATAATAAACAGGTGAAATGGATTTGGTAATGCATATGCGAGAAGGCAATTTGAATATAGAAGATCTAAAAGCTGCTAATAAAACATCTAAACGTAAACTATGCAAGTGGCAAGAAAAAGCAGAAATTCTTGCATCGACAACAGAAACTACTGTTGATGAGAATTCGCCAAGCTTTGGACATCATTTGGTAAGTAACTAATAAAATTGAATAAGTATTGAAGCGAAATAGATATGTAAAACATATATTATGTACAATCGAAAATATTATAACAGAGCAGTTGACAAGCCCGACGTCAATTCTATGTAGGTCTTTGTCTATCGGCTGGTTTGGAAATAACGCGACTAATTTACTCAGACACTCAATCTGGTTCTGTTTCATCCCTGATTTTTCATTTAATTGATGCTAAATTTTGCCTAAATATGTGTCTTAAAACTAGACAATTTACTTACCATTCTAGTCCCAGGCTAACTATGATGCAAAAGTACCAAAGCTTGGAAGTGGGGCATTGCAGAATCTTTATGCTACAAAGGAATTGAAATCTCGTGAAGCCATTTTAAGCGAAGAGCTAAACTTGGGTTTGACTCAACATACTAACAGTGAGTTAATGCATTTTTGAGAATTAATCAGTCTATTTTGTTTTGTGTTAAAAAAACTTGGTTTCGCAGGTCCATTTTGTCCTGATGAGCCAGTGTGTCTAGAAGAAATAAGTAGATACAGAACTATTGATGGAGCTTGTAATAATCTAAAACATCCAAAATGGGGTTCAGCCAATAGTGCATATCAAAGGCTGTTGCCACCTGTTTTTCATGACGGTAAGTTTATCAATAATATTCTTTAATTTTGTAAAGAATTATCAATTAGTGCCTTCCGTCATTATTGATGGTGGTAATAAAGTTGCCATACATTCTGTAACTTCTAGGAATATGGTCAATGCGTAGGTCCGTGAAAAACAAACCACTGGTTAGCCCGAGAGTTATCAGTAGGTTGGTGTTCGATGACAAGGCCCGTCACAGCACTGCTCTCAACCTCATGTTCATGCAGTTCGGCCAGTTCATAGCTCACGACGTTAGTGCAACGGTTATGTTCACAATAGGTAAGTTCAAAATTAGAACTACCTTTACATGAATTTCTTCATTTTTCAGGGTCAGTTGATTCATTTAGTTAAAGTTATGAGTTGTGGCAAATATTTTTTACTTATTGTTAATATCTTTATCTTCAAACGTTATTGTTGATATCTTTGTTTCTAAATATTCATTTCTTTCAAGTATCTGTCATACATTCGCTAAAGATTGGCGGTATGGTTCATTATCCCTCTGTCAAAAAAAAATGACATTTCCATACAAGACGTGATTGTAAACAAAGGACTGTGTTACTTTATTGTGGACAACCACAGCTTGTATAGAAATTTAACAGAGAGTTAATGAAGCAAACAAAAAAACAATAGTGCACTAAATATAAAATTTTATTATCTTTAGGTAATGGCAGTTCAATATCCTGCTGTACCAAAAATGGTGAAGCGATGCTCCCAGTAGAAAAGCGCCATTACGCCTGTGCACCTATATACGTGGATCAAGGTGATGACTTCTATGGACAGTTTAACCAGCGCTGCCTGAACTTTGTGCGGGCACAGCTCGCCCCTAGCAGTGATTGTAAGATTGGTTATGGAAATCCGGTAATATACTTTTTTATACTGACGTAAATTATTGAATTTACTATAGTCATTATATATGACTGAAATTATAGTTAATGATAATTATTTTTCTAGATGAATGGCGCTACACACTTTTTAGATTTGTCTCATCTTTACGGCACTACAATAGAAAAGGTAATGGAGTTGAGGGGACCAAATGGGGAGCTTAAAGTCTTCAACGATTACGGGAGAGATATGCCACCTCTTACTCACAGGAATGAATGCGTGAATATGCAAGAGGATTCTGTGTGTTTTAATTCAGGTAGTTTTACTGCAAATGTAGTGTCTTCTGACGATTTTATACTCAAGTAATTTATCTTTAATTAAAAAAAATATTTAAACCATTCCAGGGGATCATCATGGAAATCAAGTAATATCGCTCACAATTTTACACACGATTTGGACCAGGGAACACAACAGGATCGCTCGAGAGCTTCTACGTATGAATCCAAATATGAACGAAGACGTAGTGTTCATGGAGGCGCGAAAAATAGTACAGGCGGAGTACCAGCATATCGTTTACAATGAATGGTTACCACTGCTGTTAGGTATTAAATATTCTAATTGATTGTGACTTAAAATAAACGAAACAATGAGGAAGTATAAGGATATAAACAACTTTTTGAATCATTTGCAGGTCCTGCTAACATGGAGCTATTTGATCTGGATCCAACGCAAAAAGGTTATGCTGGAGGCTACGATCCTGAGATAGATCCATCCATTATAACAGAGTTTGCGTCAGCAGCTATGCGCTTCGGACATTCGACTGTTGATGGAAAGATTATGTAAGTATAATTCTGTACGACTATTTCACGAACTGAAATAAAATCTCCACTTTAGTTTTTAAGTTACTTACACATAAGTGGTTCCAACAAAAATATTTTTCAGGGCACTCAGTTACCACAAACGCCAAATGATTGAAGCGGTTCGTCTGCCAGAGGTTATGTTCCAGCCAAATAGACTACGGATCAAGAACTATTTGGACAGCGTGCTGGTAGGGCTGACTTGGCAGCCGATGCAAGAAGCTGACATGTTCATTGATGACGCTGTAGGTGTTTGTGAAGGAAATGTTTTTCAGGCATTTGTAGGTGCATAAAATATGATGATGTATTTGTTTCAGCTAACGAGGTATCTGTTTCATGGTGTCAAGCCATTTGGACTGGATCTAGCCGCGATCAACATACAGCGCGGTCGCGACTTTGGCATCCGCCCTTATAACGACTACCGGCGACTAGTGGGTCTCGAGCCTTTTATGAACTTCGGTGATTATCATAAAGAGGTACGAAAATACTCACTCAAATTATTATTTTTACCAAGAACACAAGAGTCCGAGGTTTGGTTTACCTAAAGATATTAAAATCCAAATTTCATAATTTTTTGGTAGGATTCCTACATGGGTTACGATGACCCTGATGACGTGGACCTATTCGTGGGTGGTCTTTCGGAGGCTCGCATCAGTGGTGGGGTGGTGGGTCCAACGTTTGCCGCCATCATCGCTAACCAGTTCTCTAGACTGAAGAAGGGTGACAGATACTACTACGAATATGGCCCATCTGTTAATCCAGGAGCTTTTACCCTCAGTAAGTGAATTTGTATAACGGGGATAATTGAAAGAGAGTCAGTTGACGGACCTACGTCATTTGGTCGGAATATATCAATTACATGTGAGTCGTGATCTGTCGGCTGAGTTTGACATAACCCGACCAATTCATTTAGATCCACGATCTGTATCTGTTACAATTTCTCTGATTGTACGTAATTATATATTATACGTTTTAGTAAAAAAAATAGTTTTTTTTTACTTCTGTTATATGATATAACATGTTCATATTAAAATATAAAATGTTAATATAATATAGCCAATAGACTAGTTTTTTTTTAAATACGTCGAAGCCTTTTTTTATATACCTATGTATGTTATATACCTATGCTACGATACGAGTGGTTACGGTTTTATCGTTTAGGTAGGATTTTTCGGTAAAAACGATGCGTTATGCCGTAGGGTCTATGTTCATCGCATATTTTTAAAATAGATTTTACGTTATCAGGTTACCTTTCATAACGATAATTTAAATAATTTAGAAAGCGTTGTAGTCTTTTCTAAGCAAACTCTCATGGGAATTTTGAAGTAAATCTTTAAGATAATTTTTTGTGTATACAATTTTTCTTTTCACTTCAGGCCAACTTCACGAGATTCGTAAGGTGTCTCTCACGCGGGTGCTGTGTGACAACAGTGACGGCTTGGAGTTCGTGCACCAGGCGCTTTACAGCTTTCTCAGAACCGATCACCCCGGGTAAGTGTGATATATGCATATTTTAAACCTTAAGATAAGTTGCCAACATTTATTATGACAGTTTCAGCAAATACTTTTAATGGTGTTTGGCGCATGAATAAAATCACGCCGCCATGTTTTATAGTATCACGCCGCCATATTGTATAGTATCACGCTCTGTCACTTCAAAAAGGGTCTCAGGATGGCCATCTAAATTATTTTGCATGTCGCCTAATTTTTAAAATATCTCAATTGGAGTGAAATCTGTTCTGTAAAATATCGCCGCCTTCTAATTTTTTAAACATCATTGCCCTTACCGTAATTTAGTACTATTCCCTGTAATCCCTAATGAAGCTAATTACTTTTTTTATTACAGTAACCCCTCGATACACTGCAGAGGCGACAGCAATTTACCTGAGATGGATTTGTCCAAATTCATTACACAACCCAGAGACACATAGATTTAATTTTAACCAAATCTGAAGTACTACAAAATGGAAAATTGTCTATAAAATATAATTTTGATTTTTTTACTATGACTTGAGGGAGTTAATATTTGTTTTTTTTTAAAGGTAAGTTTATGATAAAATTCATTTGTGATTTTCTATTTCATCCCTTCTTGTCTTAAGTGTCACCAATTTTGAGCGTAACACTTTTTGATTTTAGTGTAACAGTGAGTCATTTCTTTTGTCAGTTCACCTGTAACAATAAAATAATTAAGTGTTATTATGTTACTAAAAGAAATTCATACAATACGATTTTCTTTTCCTTAATTTTATCTCGTCTTTATTCTATTTTCCGTATTTGCAAATGAATCTTATTGTAATCTAGTGCGTTTTGGACTCGGTTCAATGATTTTTTCGTCAATAAAAAATCCAGGAGTCGAGAGTGTACTGTTTGAACGTCAAAGTAGAAAAATGCAAAATTTTATTTTATCGCACTTGATCACAATTCGTTTTTAACAGAATATTTTGCAGTACCTGCTTCATGTAAATTGCTGGATTAGATAATAAATGATAGCTTAAGTGGAACCCTAAAATTGGCGTTTCCAGTAGCGTCGTGCGATCAAGTGAAAACATATTATTTTTACATTGTTGAATTCTTACACTATACAACGGTAGATCATAATAATATTATTATTAGAGCATAATATAAGTAGATTAAGGTTTTATGAATGTTTATAATATTTTAATAGTTAACTAGCGGGTGAAGTTACACGAAATGAGTGATGTCGCTATATTTTTAATAATAATTTGATAAGTGTTATAATAATTATATTAAGTTCACAAGTAAGTATTAAGCTTCGCTGAGAGTTATAGAAGTTAAAGTATATTTTAAATAGATTTACCATTTAATTGCATGTAAATATATTTTAAAATTTAAGATTAAAAAAATAATAATGCGTTTAATTGTATAATAATGTACAAATTTTTACTTTTTTGTAAAACATTATTTTCATATGTATAAAGTAAGTAATTAATTTTATATTCCTCTGTAGTGTAATTTTTTCATATGATTATATATATAAGAATTCAATTATAAAACTGATCCACCGGGCAGGCGCTATATTCAATGTATATTTAATAATAATAATTAAATGATTGCAGGGCGCAAAAATGATGATTTTGTTAGTGCATGTTAAAATAATGAAGTAATAGTAACAATTATTATGTCAATAAAATATAATTGTAGTCTCAAAGTCTTTTCTTTTTAAAATCCAATTTATTTACTGTGAACACATTTCAAAGATGTAATCAATATTAACTTTTCCCAAGGGTTTCCTTGCAATCACCTGGTAATTGCAAGAATTCACATTCACAATCTCTTCAATACAATATTGAATATGAAACAATAAATAATTATTGTTTTAGTAGTTTGATTTTACTTTTACACAAAAAATTTAAACCGACTTCCAAAGGAAAAAACTAAAATAGTACAAAACAAACTAAAAAGTATTAAATAAAAT
>JAOTAV010088334.1:0-11743 GCA_026546445.1 Cyclargus thomasi | reverse complement strand
AAAGTTGCATTTTATCGGTCCAAACTAATCTTGTTTATAGCGATGGCGTGCAGCGGACAAACTGCCTATTCCTCTTACGCTATGCAGTAAACACTTACACACATACCATGTTGATTCGTGTACATATCTCTTGTAATTGTACACGAATATTGGTGTAGGTTGACCACAATTACTACCTTAAGCGACTATTCATGATCTCGTAATGTAACATACTGCTAACCAATAGCTAGCCTAGTTCATTCGATTGAGATATTTGTCACTTGAGGGCATAAATGTTAGCTGAGCGTTTACCGCACTAATCAATCTATACTAATAATTATTATGGAATTGTCTTTTCTTCGAGCCCTAACGAAGCAACTAGTTGAAAGGAAAGAGTTGAAAGGACAGGGGGTAACATAGGCTATTTGATACAATTTTTGCCGTGGAAGATCCATGATTCAGCGCAAATGCGCAGGCTCGACCGGTTCATTAATGAAAAGCCACTGCCGTCTCCCATAGACACTCGCGACATCCGAAGAGTCGCGAGTGTTGCCGGCCTTTATGAGGGAAAAGTAAATGAGAATAGGGATAGGGGATTAGGGAAATTGGGCTACCGGCTCACTCACAGCGCAATGCTGTAACATGTCAGTTTTTTGTGAGTACGTGGCATCTCTCGGGTCGTGCCGGACCATTCGTACCGGCTCTCCAACGGCTACGCTCACACCGGGTATCTGTAAACCCAGTATTATGTGCTCAAACAATCGCAATATAATGTGACCCAATAATCTTTATAGCTATAAACTTTGTCGCTTTCTATTATATTACAAAGTAGCAAGCATTGTTATTCTGGTAGCTTCATAATATATTTGAGTTTATGAATCTTCAGTGTACTTTTGGATTGTATAAACCAGAAAATGTACTTTACAGAGCATAGATGTTAAGGCGCATAAATTAAAGTCACGCTTAGTCCGTTTCTACGAAAACTCTTTTATGTGAAGATGATATACATTTACGGGACAAGCAAGAAGACAGGTTAACTGATGGAAAGCAACTGCCGTCGTCCATGGATACTCGTGACATCCAAAAAGTTGCAAGTGCATTGCCGTTGTCTCGTTGGCACACGCCTCCACCGGCGTTTGAACCTTCACCCTCTCGGGTGTGAATATCAAATATCAAAGGTCTTACTCATTAGGCCACGGAGGCTCTTTGACAACATCTGTGGCGCAGTTGGTGAGCGCGTTGGCAGCTCAAGTTGGGGGTTGCCGGTGGAAATTCTGTCGATAGAACAAAAAGTTTTTCAATATTCCTGGGTCCTGGATGTGTATTAAATATGTGTATGATGCAATAAAAATCCTTAATATATGTACAATATAAAATTATTAGATGTATCTCTGTTGTCTGGTACACGTAGGCCGCAACACAAGTCCTTCAGGTACTTACCAGACTGATATGTAATGCGTCCATAGATATGAAAAAACTTAGTTCTTTATAAGCTCCGGAAAAACTTAGATCTGACGTCAAAACGCCTATAACTTTTACCCAGCAGTAAACATAGCGAGATAAAACTTGGTGCAGATAAGAAGTTAAAATAAATATAGCATTTGCGAGAAATAAACATTTTTGTAAGCGACAGTAAAATTCTTTCATCATACGGAAAAAGGTGAGGTTTTTTTTCCAAAAATTATCAACTTTACTAGTGTGTTTGTCTTTTCCTGCTGATTCTAAATCATTTTGCATGACGCGGAAGCAGTAGCAGACTGTACAGACTCTGGCGGATCTCCAGTGCAGAAGTTGGAACACAGTCAGGTTTTAGTTGGTAGAGCTGCGGCCACATTACCATGTCATCGGCCGCAACGAGTCCCAAATACCCCGGTTATAACGCAAATACTCACATACCCCGGTTATAACCCAAATACCCACATACCCCGGTTATAACCCAAATACCCATATACCCGGTTATAACCCAAATACCCCGGTAGTACCCCGGTACTACCAGGGTATTTGGGGTTCACAACGTTGCCGGGGATGCATAAGCGCAAGCGCCCCAGCGAGATGAGTTTTCCCATAGAAATATTATAAAAAATTCGCTTTAAGGGCTGGTACTTTTAGAGTGAATACTTATAAGGAGACCCATGCACACCCTTAAGTAATATCGTTAACTTTTGTTACATACTTTAATTTTGAAAAAAATGTGAATGCGCCTTTTTTTGTTATGGCGGCAGAATTGTAATTCAATATTTCGTAAATAAACACCGTTTGCCTTGAATATCTTTAGGCTAGTGACAACACTAGCCTAAAGATATTCAAGGCAATATCAATACAATATTGATCTCATAACAAATAAACTTCTTATTACTATTCAAATGTATTAAAGGTGAAAACCTGAAGGTGAAAACTTTTGTTTGAATCTATTGAATACTTAATGTTACAAGTTTTGTTATTGTAAAACACTACATTCTACTATATTATGTATACCCCTTTTTTACGAGGTAAATACCTAAACCTGCCTCTTAGCATGTGCACAACGAGAAAATGTTGTCGACATGTTTTCTTGTTTGTCTCTACACCTCTATTAATCTAACCTAACATGACATATTTTTCCTCGTTTAGTCGTTAAATTAGAGATATATTTTATCTTTGCTCATTTTGTCTTTAAATTTCGAATGACAATTTTTTTTCTCAACGTACGCATTTTAGGGAAAACAGATACATGTCCATATCGACAATATAACTACGCTCGAGAGAGATAAATAAATTTCTTGTTTTTAAATTAAATAGAATATATCTTTAGACCAGCCTAGAGTTGTAATGTAAAATGGGGGAAATTTAAAGAGAGCCAGTTAACAGACCTACCATATCTGGTCGGAATATGTCAATTCCATGCAATCTGCCGGCTGAGTTTGACATAATTTGACCAAATTACTTAGACCCACGATCTGTATCTGTTTCAACCTCTCTGATTGTACATTCACTTTATGAAATGTGGTTGTATGTAATTGTATAAGGTTTAAAGTGTAAAATTTTCGTTAACAGTCACGCGTAACCACGCTTTTGAAAGCGAGGCTGTCTCAGGTAACGCGAAGTAAGCACATAAAACCTCAGACAAAACTATCGTGAAATGGTTTTTATTTTACTAATCCAATTTTCCTTATCCCAATTCCCGTAGTCTATTCCTTCATAAAAAGGCCGGTAACCATTTGCGACTCTTCGGATGTTTCGAGTGTCCATGTGTGACGGCAGTCTTTCCGTCAGGTAACCCGTCACTTGCACCCTAAATATTAGTAAAAAAACTTGCAAACCTACCTCATAGTACCAAGTTTACCAGCTACTAGGCTAGCAAAAAGTCTGAGCGTATTTCGAACTGACAATTTTGTAGCCTTTTTTTTCGATTTTGTGCTCAATCCAACGCACACTTGTATGTGGCTGGACGTGTGCTTTTCAATATGCGATCTGTTTCAATTTCTCGTTGAAAATCTAAATTGTTGGATTTGGGTCTGCATCAAATACCGAATAGCTTAGGTATACGTTAAATTCCAACTATCAAGTTGTATGTGTATGTATAAACAAATACGCAGCAATCCATCTTGTATGTGTGACGTGTGTGTCTGAATGATAGTTGTAGCTGAATCTTTTATTGTACTATTTTTGTTAAAAAAACCATCTGATGGCAAGCAACTGCCGTCTGATGAGATGATGAGCGTCCGTGGCCTAATGAATGAAACCTTTGGGTAGTACTCGAGAGGGTGCAGGTTCGAGCTTCGGTGGAGGCGTGTACCAATGAGACATTTACCGATCTCAAGTACATAATACGGATGCTTATTGCCGTGGAAGAGCCATGATTCGTCACGAATGGGTCGGCTCGACCGGCGTGATACCACTGCCTCACAGAAAACTGATGTGAAACGACGTTGTGTTGTGTTTCGTTCAGTCAGTGAGTTTACCGGTGGCCCAACTTCCCTAATCCCTTATCCCTATTCCCATTCCCTCAAAAAGGCCGGCAACCCATTTGCGACTCGCACCCAATAAACAATATAAGAATATTTTGACGTACTCTGTGACAATTAGTTTAACCAAGCGAGTGAGATCCTGGTGTACTGAAACACAGGCTACGCCAAATTTTGGCACCAGTCTCCCATAAAATCAGTGCTATCTTGTGTGTACAAGTTTGGATTGTGTTCTTGTGGAGGGAGTAATAAACAAATGTTTCATTATTCATTATCAGACTCATAGGTTATGTTTAGCTGCAATCTTCGAAGGAGTTTGGCAACCTATGTATTTCAAAACATCGCTTAATACACACAAAGAACATAATGCTTCGTACGTATATTTTAACCCCATGAGAATCCATTGTAAATACAGAAAATAGCACGCAAACATTCATGAGAGTGCTCCTCTCAGTGCACAATAGGATTTCGTCTTTATATCTCCGAGGAAAAATGTATTTGGTTAAATAAACAAGCAGATATTTTTGGACTTTCAGGCCGGCCGCAAAAGTACGACTTCTGTATCAGGTTTCTGAAATCGGACACCAGAGTAACGGGAATTAATGCTAATTTATATTAATTTCATTAGCATGCTAATTTTCATGTTACGCAATTGCTGTGCTATCTGTTAAAATAAATTTTTGTGCTATTAACCAAAATTAAATTTTTTGCTCTTAGCTAATTGATTTTTAATTCGCGAATCAAGTAATCTCACATTAGCAGTTAGCGCCGCGCAGCGTGGACGTGAATTTTCGTGATCGCAGATTAAAATTATTAATTGCTGCGCACGGTGATATTAGCATTCATAGAATCAGGTACGATAATTACTACTTATGGTTATTTAGCAATTAATTATTAATGCTAATGCTTTTTTTGCCAACACCATAACATAAAATATTTAATGCGGAACTCATAGGGTACGGGGAAACGTTAACGTCTGCACTAACTAATGTATTTTGTACTCCTTTAACGCATTCTTGTGTCCAAATACAGAATACCGCATTAGGAACATAGGACCAGCCTTAATTCTTTCGTATATGTTTAAAAATAAGTTTTATGCGTGATGGCTGCTGTAGCCAAAATGAACATACAAATTATATAAAGGCAGGTCTTATTACAAAATTACTGTGAAATTTCCAGGTGAAGTAATTACTTGGATAATTGGAAGTGGACTTGCCTGAAAATGACTTCCGTGAAATGAGACGTCGATTGCAGGTGACGTCACGTATGACGTCACAAACTTTACGATCAATATGGCATTGTTGTGCTAAAGTAGGCTGAATTATGCGGAACCTCATATTACTGATGGCAGGTTGATGAGTGAGTTTCATTAGGGTAGGGGGTTTGACATGTTAGATGACAATATGAGATGCTAAGAAATGCTGGTGAATGTAGAGAAAGTTATATTCTCTTCTTAACCCCTAATCAGTCTCGTGGGGTGTCCATACCATTTTTTTGTAGGGGAAAGGCATTATGCGTCTCCGGCACCTGGGAAGGGCCACCGGGATATGTGAGATTAGGTCATTTAAAAATAATACGCGAGCGGAAAATTTTGTACCCCTTTTTACGGAAATCGCGTAAATGTAAAATCATGAAATTTTTCCCAGTTATAGTTGGTATGGAGGAGAAGCGTGAAATACCAATGTTATTTTCAAATATGCTTTAATCTTGCATATTTTTAATAAATAAAATGCTCCTCACACAACAATACACACACTATAATGTTTTGACATGAGACGATAATCATTCACAAAATACCCTTTTGTTTATGGTTGAAGTCTGTAATTTTTTTGATAAAATTTCATGGCCTGGTACCGAGCCTTTCATGCCAAATTTAAGTCTGTGATTGAATTGAGAAATATTTACGGTCAAATTTCGACCACAGGGCGTTCTCTAGTACTCACTAAAACCCCAAAAATCAGATCAATCCTTATCGAGTTAGTCGTAGCAAAATATATTAAAAAAATACTCAGCTTTTTATTGTGAGTTGTGAGATATTCTACAGCTTGTAATGTATCAATGGGATGAAATTAACTATTGTCTGTGCATCGAATAGGCGTGAGGTTATAATATGATGTTATTCCCGAAATCCTCTGTTCGTGACCGAAGGTGATCCGGGATCATTCTCAAAGCCCCCAATTTCAGGATTTGATGCCCTCAAATTAAATAGCACTTACACTCCAAGATTGGGGTGAATTTTACGTAATTTAAATGCCCGTTAAATTTTTATTGTTTAAGTAGAATCTCATGAAAATAAAATAAGCAAGGGTTTTTAATTGCAATTTTTAAATGTTCCGCTGTGTTAGGTCGTTTTTAAGTTTTTTATTTTTAATCGAACAAAATGTCTTGTAGTTCGCAGAGAAACTTCTGTATAACTGTCTCGCTCTAATTGCATTCAAAATATTGCCATCTTATACACAGAAAAGATAAGAGAAATGTAGATTGAGTGACGTCTCCCGCAGCCAACGCGATTAACGCAAAACACGTATTATAGACGGGGAGGTGAGAGTGCTATTTTTGTAGTAACTCGAGCGTCGTGGAGACCTCGTACGTTTAAATTATAATTAAATATAGAAAAAAACATGAGCATTTTTTATTTTAGCGGTGGGATAAGACGCCACAGCGATTTCAAGGTTACAAAAATAATTTTCTTAGAAAAAATTTTCTTTACATCGAATATTTATTGGAAAATTTTAGACAGCAAGTTATAAATCACCCATACATTTTATCCTTTGTTACCTGTTTACAATTTATACTGAGTAAATAGAATTCGTATAAGTCAAAGTCAAAATGAATAAAGGTGGTGACACAATCGGTCATTGACTTTGCTACTCTAGGAGCTATGTTGAAAATGCTCAAACCATAATCTACTGACAAAAGAAATGTTGAAATATATTGAAAATATCTCATAATAGATTTAAACTTTTGAAACGTTTACCTACGAATAATAAAAGACTACAGAAACGTAATTATGAGCACCATAATAGTATGAACGCAAGTCACCGACGTTTTTGTGTGGGTTGTCAGTCGCGTCTGATCAGTTTGTATTAGGTCTATAGTAAAAATGATTTTAAAATTTTTGAAGTCTCCTAGAGCATGTTTCTGACTGGCCTCATTGTAAAAAACTAACGAGGAGTAACTCATTCTTAGTTTCTTATTACTTATGTGGGAAAAGTGGTATCTTCGCGCATACTTTTGTGGTCGAAAAAACGCTAATTGCCCACTTCAGAACTACCACACTAGTTTTGAGTAAATCTAATGTCAATTTGAGTGCGACAAGTAAAATTGGGTGCGAGAAGTTTACTTGTCACACTCAAAGTGACATAAAATTAATTAAAACTCGTGTGGTAATTGTGAAGTGGGCAATCTTTTTGACCCTAAAAGTATGCGCAAAGATACTACTTTCCCCGCATAAGTAATAAAAAAAAGATTGTTTTTTTTCACTTTTCGCACCAGTTCCACAATATGCCATTTTACAATTCGTAGATGTTCACCTAGGAGCTTTTGAGGACTTCAAGTCGAATATACTTTTCATTTAATTCTCATATATTGCTAAATATGATAAAGCAATTGTCTTTTTTGGGGCTCTACATAACAGGGAATATGCTTATAAAACAAAATTAATCGAATGCAAATTATTATGATAGTAATAATAACTCCCGCACCGGTTTCGGTGACGGTGGTCGGTTGCATAGAAACTAGGTCTGTAACGCAGGGGAAATTATAGTGCCCAAGTGTGTGCGCAGTACAAAAGAGCACTCTCTCTTCCTTTACCCTCATAACTCAATGGGACGGATGACCGATACGACAAGCGAAAAATCAGGCGCAGAACTGACTTTTTACATGCCCATCCGACACATAGATCATCTCACTTGCATTGTCTTAACCAAACTTGGAAATTACATGTTTCCAACGCGGGAATCAAACTGGTGAGTTTGATTCCCGCTGTGAGTCAAGAGATGAGCTCTGTACCACTAGACCACGGAGTCGACCATGGAAGATTTCAGGCGAGCTGATAAGTGTATGCCCTTAAATTATCGTGCTCACTTGTCATGTCTATCGCTGATATAATTATATAGACGAGCCATAAGCGCGTGTCTCTGTCTGTCTGTTTGCAATTTTTATTCGTGCCTTTTTTCCGCTAGTTCTGTAATATTTTGAAATATATGAGAGTATCCGTATATATAGTATCAATATCATTTCTCGTATTTACATTGTATTCCGTCTGTCGCATAAAATTCAAAATTATTACTTTGTATTTGTCCGCTACTTTTTAAAAAACTATATTTGTCATTCTGCGAACAATGCTGTGGGTTATGCGTTTGTTTAATGTCTGTAATAGTACTTTTTTTTATTAATATGATAACATGTAACTGTTTATTGTTCCAATAAAGAAAATAAAATAAAAATAAAATAAAATCCGCACTGGCAGAAAAAGTTGCATGAAACAAATCACGCTTAGAATTTTCGCGCAATTCCGCGATTTAATTTACACGGGTAGTACACATAGTGGAAAGACAAAGATTATAAAGGCATAGGCCACATTTTGAGGTTAATTCTGACCTTATAATATTCATAAGCTGGTTAAAGGGAGAAGTTTACCATGACACGCGTCAGTTAACCCTAGACCGCGGGAAGTTTTTACCGCACCCGCGGGAGATTTAGCGCGGTGTTAATTCTACCCCAGGGCTAATTTTAACCCTACATCATGGTGTGAGTACCCTTATGTTTTGCGTGTTAACAAAGGGTATAGAAATATTAATTTAACATAATTTTCATCTAAGAACTATAAATATTAATAAGAATTTTAAAGTTGAAGACAAAAAAGTTAACCAACTTAAGAATAAATTGATTTATTACGTAAAGACCGGGTAATATGATTGAATTTTCAGTTAAAATGGTCGCAAAAAGTTGTAGAGCGGCCCAGGTTGTTAACACAATAGATAACAAACCAGCAAGCCGACTTCAAACAAAGTGGCGGCGGCGTGAGTATAGTAATTGTAAGCATACTTTAAATTTTTAAGCGACTCAGATACATAAATATTGAAAATAAATTAAATATTAAAAGGTGGTTCTAATACAACAAGTATATTATTTGACATTTTTTTGACTCATTTATCATCAGAGGTGTGACCGAGTACCATCCAGTCGTCTACTTTAGTCGAGAGGGGCCTGTGTTTGATTCCCATCGCGTGATCTTTGTTTTATGATAATCTATTTCCTTTTATATATTATTTATAAATGTTAAATTTTTGATAAATTTAAAACTAATCGTTAGTTCGAAAAAATGAGAAAACGTATTTATTTTCTCCATTTTTCGCACGAAGACGAAACCCTTCGTGCGCGGGTCCAACTAGCACTCTTCTCTTCTACAATAATTCAAGTGTTCTAGGTACCTACACGATACTGCGCTTAGTAGTATTGTACACCGTGGCCTTATCCTTCATGATTAATCTACGTCTACTGTACGTCTCAATGTATAAAAACAGCACTGTTAGCATACTGTTTCGTTCTGCCTATTGTGTTGTTAAGTTATATCGGACGAAATGATATTAAATTTTTCTATGGCTTCCATGTATCGAACGAGGCCTTCAACGATATTAATATTATTGACGTTCCCGTAGGCTAAACCGTGAGGGTTTAGAAATTTCATTGAAATTATTTCTTGACTAATACTTTGCTTGGTTGCTTAGGTTATTTCTGTTCTATGTCTTAATTTTAAGTGATAATGAAATATAGATGTTACACCCTACATTGTTTTCGTATTACGTTAATATTTCACTCTTCACACGCGTGGTATTCGAAAATTACGTATTAGTTACAAATTTTTTGAGAACACGATTTTTGTGAAAAACTAGGAGTAGCTAAGTTTACTATCCATCGTTTTAAAAGTTTCTTCCAAAAATAAAGTCGATTGGTTGTAATGGAAGGACAAACATACAAACACACTTTCCTATTTATAACATTATTATTGACGTGATTTCGTTTCCCATTTTATTTTCATGATATTTAGGGGGCAAACGAGCCGACGGGTTACCTGATGACTCTTGACATCCGAAGGATCGCAAGTGCGTTGCCGGCCTTTGTAAGAAAATAGGGAATGGGAATAGGGATAAGGGAAATTGGGCCACCGATAAACTCACTCACTGAACGAAACAAAGCACAACGCCGTTTCACGCCAGTTTTCTGTGAGACCGTGGTATCAATCCGACCGAGCCGGCCCTTTCGTGCCGAAGCATGGCTCTCCCACGGGAAATATGGTACACCATGGTTTCTAAATCCCTATAATTGTAAACACCGCAAGTAAAATGTCGAATTCTTGATTAAAACTATAACTATAGTAATAACGTGGGCAAGTTAAACCTCAGGAGGATAAACAGCGAACAAACGCAAGGCGTTCCTAATTAATCTGATTTCTGAATATTACATGCTTGTGGTTTTGACGTTATAACGTGTTAGAGCACCTTCAAAGCAGACGATCCGATATCGTTTGTAGATACGACATTGGAACCATTAAATTGTATTATAAGCTCCACAATAAGATTAGCTATTAACTACGATACGATCTTTTACTACTTTTTAGTTAGGACTAGTTGAAAATACTAGCTGATCAAGAAAATAAATAAATTGGCCCACGACTTGTAGCATAAAAAAATATGATTCTGCAACAGATGAGACCAGAACTATAAAGGCTTGTCCTTAGGCTGAAGATATGATAACTATATAGATATGATCAGATACTATTATTTTTAATTATTAAATTATTATAAAAATAGAGCAGTCAAAAAACAGGATATGCCATTATATCGTATCGGATACTGTAAAACGCTTCCTCTCCTCATGTTAAAACTAACGTACAAATTACAATGTAGTCTTGCTATATATGTGCAAAATGTACATGATATAAGAAGACACCGCGTGTAAGCTATATTATATATGTTAATCTATTAATAGCATAGTGTTAAGTTTAAAGTAACGCATTATATTGACATTACTTTCATACTTTCACAACATACAAACTGTATTTTGTAAAAATACACGGCCTTTTTTGTGAGAAAATATTTAAGTTTTGTCATGCTTATCATATTTTTAATTAGTAACGTCCTTGTATCTTCCTTCATATGTTTTAGGGTTCAAACTAGTAGTTTACTATCTTCAATAATATAAGCAACATTTAAAAATTATAAGTTTTTAATTTTATCGTACACGATACAAATATCGTAACTCGTAAGTTTTAAAACTTGGTACATCGATTGTAACATATTTTAAATTAAAAACACATAATAATATATTCAACGGTCGTGTAAGTCTCTTGTGTTTACTTAATACGTATAAAAATGTGCGGACGCCCAAAGCAGAGCTTAAAATTCCAAGCGTCTTCGACCATAAAACGTAATTTTGTGCTCATGTAATAACCGTACCCTTAAAGTACGCATACATTATGCTGTACCACAGTGTGTCGGAGAGGAGCGCAACGCACGATTACAATTTGTATAGATCACTGATTATGATTAGATTTTTGAAATTATTATATATTTTTTTTAATTATTTATATTTTTCAAAGCTATATATTACAGTCATAAAATATGACTGTAATATATTTTTTATATTTTCGGATACAATATGTGGATAGATGATACGACAGATATGATGATGATTTTAGATATTTATAAAAAGTAAAAATATTATTGTAATGCCATCTATGAGTTGAGGTGTGCAACTGTTAGGATAAGTTTAACTTTACAGTTGCACATCTAAACCAACAAATGGCGTTAGTAATA
>JAOTAV010088333.1:0-36534 GCA_026546445.1 Cyclargus thomasi | reverse complement strand
GGAGCTCCTCCCATTGGAGGCCCTCGCCCCGTGCCCTCCTCTCTGAAACGAGGAGGTGCATCTCGGCAAAGACCCCCCCCCCCTAACAATCTACCTTAGCACTAAAATACTTGGCGTAAACATTATTAACTTTTTTACCTATCTCAATTTTTTTAACAACCTACGCGCTCTAGACAACCTTTTGGTAAAAAATAGCTTTTATGAAATAAGCAGCTTAGTAAAGGTTGTTTTATAATAGAATCCTATTATGCTATTACTGTAAATAATATCTTTAAAAAACTAATCAGCATTACAGGCAATTCACAAATATTTTATATTGCTACATAAAATGCTTAGGAACATTAATTTTTAATGACAGTTAAAAGTTTCGAGTTTCGGCTCATAATATATGAAAAACATTAGTTAGATAATTTCAGTTAAGACATTTGAGTCAAATTTTGTAGAGACCCTAATAATGGATGTAGTTAAGCAGAAATAACTTAACTCCCATACAGTTAATATTGGGGTTGAATCCTTTCTGCATACCTACGACCAAATATAGTCTTTATTACAAAGATTATAACATTAACAAAGAAAGCTTTAATGACTATTTTGTGACTAAACATTATGTTTCAAAAAAGGATATAATCTAGTTTTATTCAAGCAAATATTTTAGACTCCACGATGATACTGTTAGGGCCATACTTAATTAATTTAAATATAAAATAATGTTAATTTTAAAAAATATCATTCGTTTATTATTTTATATAACTAAAATCCAAGGGTACAGAAAATAACACCAAGCCTCATCCGGTACAGGAACAATAACTTACAAAAAATTAGGAAGCATCCATTAAGTTCTAGTTAATTATGAACAAAGGCCCGTTCACATAATAAAGCTAGCTTCCT
Source organism: Cyclargus thomasi (assembly GCA_026546445.1). Classification (NCBI taxonomy): domain Eukaryota; kingdom Metazoa; phylum Arthropoda; class Insecta; order Lepidoptera; family Lycaenidae; genus Cyclargus; species Cyclargus thomasi. The sequence goes on along the minus strand of JAOTAV010088333.1, from coordinate 35,646 downwards.
CTTCATAAAGCACGCGAATCGGCGATGTGTATCTACCCGCACATTGTGAGTTTGTCCCACGACCTTACAGATTGTGTTTGACTACTAAATTCAATTGTTAATAACGATATGATCACGGTAATTATCTAAACTAACCACATGGGGTCATCGTCACTCGTTGAATAAATTTTTTGCCTCATTCATTAGTCTTAGGGGCTGTTTCTGATAAGTTACGGATAGTTTGCCCATAATTTTTTTTTGAGACATTTTCCAATACTTTATCTGTTAGCCGTGTATATAGTATAATAGCTTATACGCCACTTATGAGGAAGTGGTGAAACACTTGAACTTCGAATGTATCCTAAAATGTCGTTTAACGTTATAATTATTATAATTATTTCTAAATAATTATAATTATTAAGAAAAAAAAATAATATACCGTAAAAATAATTACTAAAAATTAAATGTAACGTAATGATAATTAACATATTGTGTTTTTTTTTTAAAAAAAACCCACCTGCGGTTGGTGGCCTGCGGGGTTAACAACAAGACGTATGAACGAAGTGCTTTGCGGCGGGGCGTCTGATTTTTTAAAGCAGAATTTCGGATAATGTGGGCCCGGCTAAGCCTCAAAGTACCTATCGAAAAACGCATAAGTATACTCATGTAGTATGTGGGAGGCGTACTTAGAGTGCTGGGTCAGGCGGCGCAGACACCGTGAAGATCTGATGACCTCCCCATTGTGGGCCCGGTGACCTCACACACAACGTACATCTTGAGATGAGGTTGTATCAATAACAAGCTACATGACCAAAAACAGAAAACCCGACTGTAGAAACCATGCTGTAAACATAGCAATTTAAACATCAAGTAATGTATATTTCTAGAATGGCTATTTAACGCTTTTCATTTTAATACCCTACTCGACCTATATGAGCAAAAAAAATTTTTGGTACCTCACAATTTTGAATTCAAAATCCTCCATTTTGATTTTTTAATTTTTCAATGTAGCCAGAGTCACTTGCGCTATCAAGACGAATGTAATGATACCTCATACGTTCCGCTTAAGCTGAAGAGCGTGCCAAACAATTATACATATATATATACTCTCGAAAAACCCTCCTTCTGACGCAGTTAAGTAAATACTTACATATGATATTACTAATGTCAAAAATCAGCTCCTTTGCGCCATATCTTTTATCGCACCATAATCGTGCATTTTTCGGAACTAAATTATCTCCTTTCCCGCGATTCAGAGTATCGTCACACCAAATAGGCAACAGCAAACTCGATATAGAAGTTTGGGTCAGCCGTAGAGAAGTAACAGACCTTTTAACATGTTTTATATTATATTATGGATCATGCTTAATTTTGCATGAAACAATACATCGTTTGAAATTAGAGTAATTTGACTAACAAGCCAATTAAAATTCCAAGGTGAAAAAGAAAGAAATAGAACCTCATTGTTATAAACGGTGTTTCGGATCATGTTATAGGAAGTACATGTAGTTGTGCAAGATACCAGCACCCTCTGTATAGAAAACTGTACCACAATAGCCACATCGAAGGACGTATGCTAATGACAAACGATATCTCATATCTTGATAATGACGAAACAACCTATCAACATTGGTTTGGTAGATTATGGGTACTCTTGAAGATGTATCAATATCTTTGGTACTCAGAAACAAGATGGGGTCGTAAGCGAACCGGTACGAATAGGCTGGCTTGACCGGATACAACGTCCTCACAAGAAACTGGCGTAAAACGGCGTTGTGCTGTGTTTCGTTCAGTGAGTGAGTTTACCGGTGCCCCAATTTTACTAATACCCATTCCTTATTCCCTAATAAAGGCCGGCAACGTACTTGCAACTCTTAGGATGTCGCGAGTATCCATGGGCGACGGCAGTGGCTTACCATCAGGTAACTCGTCTTGCTCTCGCTTGCCCCCTAAACATCATAAAAAAAGGAACTTGCTATCAAGAATTTCCTTTTTTATTGGTAAAAAATGGTTCTAAACGGCCAAGTACGAGTGGAATGAGGAACCTGATCCATTCACAAAATTATGTTCGAATTAGGAGACTTTCGTTTTATTGAGGGACTTTCATAGTTAATTCATGGTAAATTTTAATGATGCTCAATTCACGTTTATTTCTAAGTAGAATTAATTACCAGTATTTATAATGAGGTGATAAACCATCGTGCAACCTGGTAAATGAGCAGCATCGTCCCAAAGAAGCGATTTCAAAATGCCTACCTCCTCTTGCGATTCGTTCTGCAATATTTTCCATCTGGTAAATATACTTTCAGTTGTTACAGTACCTTCATCTATACAATATCTGCAATGTTTTAAAATTTCAATTTGATACAACTGGTCCGTTTGAGAACGAGAGCCGAAAGCTACGTTCCGTATGAAAATTCTAGCTTACCATATGTTATTTTTCTGAACTTTTAAATAAAAGCGTAAGTGGATCTTTAGAACATTCCGGTATAAAAGCTCTCAGAGGTTTATTATCACCAATCGGTCCCGCCGCTTCAGACTTATACGCGAACGAACATTGTATCACGAGAATTTTATATATATGATTAAGATAGGCGTTCAAGCTATATGTTACGATATCTCTTTCGAAACGTCTATGTCATAATTGAAGACATAAGGGGAAGAAGCAGATAACTAACATTTAAAAACTCCCGAATTTTTGCGTTAGTGGACGCTTGTGGACCCGAAAAATTACCTACGAATAAAAAATATTAAGTCTGAATAATTCTGATACACTTTAAAAAACTATTTGAGATGGTGTACGAGGAAGTGAAGTAACAATCAGCGGAACACTGATAAGCTCGGAGCCACAAAAAACGACACTAATTACACGGTAACTGCGATCATGTGATAATTACCGCGGAAACTGTACGCTTTGGACGACCAAGTCAATAAGTCACCTTCTAGCAGCCGTAATGGAAGCTGGGAGCTTAATTAAAACTTTGTGATCTAGCATTGGAAGCAGAATTTCGAAATTCTAGGTCTTCTTATCTGTTACCTCTATGTCTGAATATATATTCAGTAAAAAGAACATATTACATACGATCGAATTGAGTAACCTCTTCCTTTTTGGAAGTCGGTTAAAATACTCCGGAAAAGACCATGACATTTTGTATGGGATTTGTACATGTAACTGTGAGCATCGCTAGGTGTACTAGGCTATACATATAATAAAACAGTAAAATTGGAGTGTCTGTACATTTAATATTTTAAGAAAATATCTAGTTATTTTATTAATAACTAGAATAATTTCTGTTTACCTAACGTGGCAATTATTCTAATCAATTATTTTCCAATGACTCTTAGCATCCACATATAGTAAAAATATCGAAACATAATTTTGAGAAAGATCTTCAACTCCCGCAGGTCTTTTTGCAATAGCGAACTTCACAAAATTCTACAAATTCCATCCCTCACAAAAGAAATTTCAATATCTTGCACGAAATATGTACAAGTTTCACCTGGGTATCCATCACAACGATCTAACAATCTCCTGGATAGAATACGTCACAAAATACTAAAGTGACCGGAATATTCTGAGGAGTTTCTGAAAATAAATAAAAAAATATATTATTAATGTAGAGTTTCTGTTACTGAAGAGGAACCTCTGTAATGCCGACAACAATATAAAACACTAGCTGTTGTTGTTGTAACTTATAAATTATCCCGTTTAACAACACTTTTGCTTATTGCTCGGCTCCTGTTGGTCATAGCGTGATGTTATATAGCCCATAACCCTTCCTCAAAAAATGGACTAACCAACCCAAAAATCATTTTTCAATTTAGGTCAGTATCAGAAACTACTGCTGATTGGCGAGTTCAAGAAAACAAACAAATTCTTAACCTTTATATTATTAGTATATTTACCTATAAAACAAGGATCGTTCGCAGATAAGTTTCAGAATTTAAAAAAAAGGTAGGTAGGTATTGAGTAACGGATCAAGATCAGTTGAAGCAGTATACCTAGTAAGCCGATGCCTATAATTCGACACCTACCGAAGACCTAACCAACCATTTTATAGACTCGATGGGCAAGAAGCGATTTACTCATACAATAGGTTCTGTTCCTGATAAAGTCGGAATTGAGGATATTGTGGCCCTCAGCGCGAGCGGCTGCTTCTCCATACATCGTGCCTGTTCAACAGTGCTAGATTTAATATAACGATATAAAGTTGTTTGCCTAACACAAAGATGCGGACAACGTATCCGCATATCATGCATCCGCGTATGCTGAATGGGAACCAATTTGGTATCTCGATATTATGTGTATTCATGTTGTTGTTGTTGTTGTTCACTGTGTAATTACCAAATAAATTAATTTTTTTTCTTTCTTTCTTTCCTAACTATAGTTTAATATAAGCCATGGTTACATTTTCTTGACACAAAATTGAATTCACACCGAAACAAAGAATATACAAAGACATTAGTGGAAGAAGCAGGTATATCTTACATTTTAAAACAACTGTTTTTTTTATAAATGGATTAGGAAAATGATATGAAATACTAATAAATCGGGATTATATGTATAGCTAGATACGTTAGTTAGACGACCAAGTAGGTAAGTTACAGGATTTATAAAACTTACAAGGGAAAAAAAATGTACTTCTTCCAATGTTGTAAAATGTGGATGAATAGCATCCACTCGTTTCTTCAAAAAGCGAGCAGGCGGGTTACATGATGGAAAACCACTGCCTTCGCCCATTCAGACTGGCGACATTAAAGAGTCGTAAGAGCGTTGCTGACCTTTTAATGAGAGAACAGGGAATGGGAATAAGGGATAGGGGATTAGGGAAGTTGGGCCGCCGGTAAACTCACTTACACAAACACAGCCCAAGGTCGTTTCACGCCAGACCTCACAGAAGGTCGTGGTATTACTCCGGTCAAGCCGGCCCATTCGTGCCGAAGCTTGGATCTTAATTGGATAAACATTTTTAGTGTATTTATTTAATTTCTAGTGTTTTTATTGAACCCTTGTCATGCTATAACAAGCGATAGCAAGCAACTTATATCATTCAGTGTGGCGCGAGCTTGTATTTAATAACAGTGATATCCGGTCGTTTCTGTGCAGAGTAAATCTATAGAACGCGCATTTTTAGCGGCGCATATAAAAGAGCCTTTGTTTTTTTATCTCCATAGTCGCATCCCAAACTCAACCGCTCTTGGTCCTCCGGCGGTCGACGCAGAATCTACAGTCGGTTAAATGATAATAGTGCCATAATGTCGCGAATATTGGCCTGTGTGTTTGTGTGTGTGTGCGTGGCGCGGACTCAGGTGATACCGGGGAAGTCCCGAGTCAACGACGGAGATTTTAACACTGTCAACACTGATGGATCCTTTGATTTCGGGTAAGTCCCTTAATATGTTTTAACCTCAACATCCTAGGTATAATAATAAGTAGAGTAAAAGAATGTGTACTTTTTTTGTAAGCTTTGCACAGTATTATTACACTTTGAACTTTTAGGGATTCGATAATTTGTTAAAACTGGGGTCTAAAACATAATGTTGTCGACCGATGCACAAAGACTATATTCTATGGGGACTTTTTAATTTTTAAGAAACTTAAGATACAATATGAAATACATTTAAATGTGATGATCAAATGGAACCAAATTATATCATATCTTAGCACGTCTAAAGATATAAAGTTTACCCCTTTATTCACAAAAATATTTAAACAGTCTTTAGTTATGATTCGCAGTCATTTTCTGGAATATTGAAAACGTCACACGACTGAAAGGGACAGCGAATCTTGATTAGTTAAACACTGTTTAAATATTTTTATGAATAAAGGGGTAAATTTTATATCTTTAAGTTGGTAAGTTTTAGAACCTAAAGAACAAAATTTTACAGAAGAGCTTCGGCCCGCGGTATGAGGTCGCGTGTTAGTACTTTCTTTTACTCTTCTGCAACTTTGTAGGTTTATTATATAAAAAGTATTGCTAAATTGTTGTTTTGGTAACAATAAATAGAATTATTAACTTTACGTAATTAGTTATTTTGAAATGATTTGTTTAAATAATAATAGAATCAAAGACATTTCTATTCAAGTGTAAGTGCCGCGAAAAGTAGTAATGTAATGAGCAGCAATGAGAGCTTTCACACGGTACGGCAATCGCACTGTAACCGCGTGTCGCCCGTCCTTATTTATACTGCATGTACAGACATACCAAAAAAAGCGCATCTACATCTTTGTTTATATAGAGCTATATATAATGAAATGAAAGCAGAAAAAACAAAGTATATCTTTTACCTTATTAAAAAAATATAATATAATACGCAAAGAGTCCTGCCATATGTAAAACCACGGAATAGGAATACATAGTAAAACCATGCCGTGGGATAGCCATGATTCGGCACGTATGGGAAGCTCGACTGGAGTTATATTACGGCCTCACAGAAAACTGGCGTGTAAGGGCGTTGTGGTGTATATCGTTTAGTGAGTTTACCGGTGGCCCAACTTCCCTAATCCCCCTATCCCTATTCCCTATTCCATCGTAAAGGCCGGCAACGCACTTGCGGATGTTACGAGTGTCCATAGGCGACGCCAGTTGTTTTCCATCAGGTAACTCGACTGCTCGCTTGCCCCCTAAATATCATAAAAAAGCTATAATTTTCTAAAGTGATGTGCATTGACATAAGATTCTTTATAAAGTGAAACTGTATGGTGAGAGCCGAAGCTCTTTTCCCGGGATATTTATGTGTCCTTAATGTTTAATGTTTATACCTACCCGGATTAGTAAAATTTGCTTACCTAGTAAAAGTTAAACGTTGCTTATTTAGTAAACGTTAAAAGTTAGACGTTGAACTTGCGCGTGCTTACACTAGATTAAATTGTTCTGAGGTTTCAAAGTACCTATGGTGTGATGGATAATCTCTAGTATTTTATAAAGATAATGTTCTGGGTGTGTCTTCTGTCTTTACTGCGAATTCCTGTCATTTTCCGTTAGTTCTGTAAAGCCGTTTGTCCATCGCATGCCGTCACCGTCAACGAAATTATTTTGGATCGATTAAATGCTAAATTTAGATCTAAGCTATAGGTTTTATTTTCTACCGACATTGGTCCAGCGCCCATGTCGTCGCTGCTTTATAGTGGCGTAGAGCAAAATGAAACTTAAAATGTATGTTATGCGGTATGTCGTATGGTGGAACAACGATTAAAATCCGCTCACACCCTTACCCAACATACGTTTTCTTGTTTCAGTTTTAAAATATTACTTTATTACAGACTAGTTTTTTTTTTATTTATTATTTAAAGGGGTTTATACAGACTAGTTCTTGCCCCCGATTACGTCCGCGTGAAACTATATAAATTATCCCGTTTTACTACATTTTTTGGTTACTGCTCGGCTCCTACTGGTCGTAACGTTATACAGCCCAGTACCCAATAGAAAACGAATTTTTCAATTACGCCACTAGTTCCTGAGTTAATTATTAGTATAGGTTTCTGTGTTGCTCGCTACAGCCTAAATGTTGACTGAGTCGGATTACATGCAACATAGCGCATTAATGGTGAACACTTATCTATAATGTCTGGTTAACACATATTGAGTAGATAAGTAGGTAACTAAATTTTAATTTAAGTTAATAATTGCATGTAAACACAAAATTTAGTAGTAAGTTGCAAGTTAAATGACTTAAAATTAAGTTAAATTTTAGAAACCTTCTTATTTACTTAATACGTGTAAACCAGACATTAGAACCAAACGCGGCGAATAAAACGAATTTTACAGTTCGATATATGAAATGTCACAGAACCTCGCACACTTGTCCGAATCGTTCGATTCGTCCGGATTGTTCACTGTCAAATTAAAAGAGAAAATGATTTCGATTCGTTCGGTTCTGATAGATGTGCGTTCACCGTAAGTGGCATCGGGTTACATAATAAAAATATAACAATGTTTGTAGTTGGAATCGCAAAGTATTCATTTTTAGTATTTATCTAATGAAGTTGGTGCCTTTTCCACCGCTCACTTCGTTGCTGATAGCCTATCCTATTTTTGACAGATTTTCCTTACGACATCTGTCAAAAAAGTTGTGGATAGACTACTCTTATCAGTAAGCGCTGAAACAGAACCTTAGCTTGTTATCTTATACCTTACAAGTTAGCTGCTATTAACAAATACCACAAAGTTAACAGTTTATTCTAATACAGATACGCAAACAAAGACCGAGGAGCAAGCTACCATCTGTCACACAGCAACTCCAACGGCGTAGTCGGGGGTCGGTTCGGAGCCCGAGATCCCGGGACCAACGAGATCAAGGAGACTATTTATACTGCCGGACCTAGAGGGTAAGTATACTTCAACTAAAGAGAAAAATTAATATGTATTGAAGCTACCAAACCATATTATATAATCTGCGGTAAAGGGACCTGTCGACTAATTAGTGTATTTTTATGACTGTTATTTCGCATTCACACATCCTAGAAAACATCCTCGAAAGTGTGTAGGAATCCCTAAGACATCTACGACTAACCGAAGAAAGGCTATAATGTTTTTCAGTCATGCCTTATACTTATACATGATACAGGTTCCGAGCTAAGGGTCCGAATGTGCACCGTAAGATGGACCTTGACCAGCGGCCGCGCGGGCCGATAGGGAACAAGGACGATCCCAACTTCGACCCCAACGAGGACCCCAGTTACTCCTTCAAGGTCGACACCAGGACTTACACTAAGAACGAAAACGCTGACAGCAGGGGAGACGTTAAAGGTAAGGAATATTTTCTCATCTGATAATGGCAATGTGTTAGGTTAGGTTAAGCATTATGAAGACGCAAAGGCTGATCAAGTGTTCTGGCCGCCATCACGCATCAACCTTTGAATTTTTCATCATCAATTCAAACCAGATTAGTTTAAATTCGTAGAACAAATTTTCTTGTTCATATACTCTTACTTGTCCTTTCTATAATCTTGTAACTCATTAGAACCATTAACATAGAAACATGCCGTTGATGATAGATTAATATAACAATCTGGCATAGTAGCATAAACCTATTCATCATCAATAAAGAAACCAAGAGGCATAGCTTTATATGTAGATATCTACAGCAGAAATGCGAAAAAACGAAAACATTGATTTAAAGGACAAATAAACGAAATGTTTAACATGCTAAGCGAGCTGTCATATCTCTGAAAATTGCAGCAGCAAACAGAAACCAACTCTACAAATACTACAAAAATCAAATCGTTTGTATACAAACCTCAATACAGCCCATGTATAACCCCATTCCTTCCAGGTCACTACTCCTACGTGGACGACGTAGGCGAACGCCACGACGTCTCCTACATAGCTGGTCGGGACACCGGCTTCCACGTGTCCTCTGCTCATCCGGACAGCCCCAACCTGATCGGAAACCCCTTCCATCGAGCGCCGCTGGTGCGAGCCGAAACTAAGTCTCGGGGAAGGACAGCCGTACAAAGAGGTCTTGATGGATCTTATAGGTAACAAGTTCTAGTACTGCAACATGTTTGAAATATCTGGATTCGAAAAATAACATTTTCTCTAAGTTATTTCCTATAAGTAACTAGTATCTTGTGCTCTTTTTAAATCCCATTTGAGGACGACGCCATTACTTTATTGATCTCGCCGAATTGTAACACGGAAATGATTGTAACACCACACAATTGTAGAGGTACAAACACACTGCTTTGTTTAGCGATTTCCACTTCTCCTCAAATAGCAGCCAAGTTTTAACTTTTCCCACAGATTCATCTCAGCAGGCCCCGACCAGAGACGCACAGAAAGCAGCGACTCGCGCGGTAACGTAAGAGGCTCCTACACGTTCTTAGACGACAAAGGTATTCAAAGGTAAGGTTCTTTTATACCCCAATTCTAATACATTTGTCGGATCCTTTAGCAACAAACGAGAAATAAGCTGGTGACTTTATGCAAGTATCACGATGTTTTGTTTATGACTAGGCTAACAGCATAGGCACTTCATAAATTATGCCTTTTTGAAACCAGAATTTCTGCCAAAAACCATCACAGAATAACACTCTATTTGGTTTTCACCCGGCTACACATTATAAGAATTTCTAATATGAAAAATTCGGAAGCCTGATACCTAGGTACCACACAAAAACTTATGAATTTTTTTTTTACTATAATTTCGGATACTATGCAAGGTTCAAGATTCATATAAAACATGCGAACAGAGTGCTTCACGGTGAGGCGTACGAATTTTTCTAATCAGAAATTCGGATAAACTAACTTTGCTGCCAAATTCGTCACACAATATTTGCCTCCTACCCTCCCATATTTGTCGACAGGACAGTAAACTACATAGCGGGCCCCGGCATCGGTTACCGCATAGTCAAGAACAGCAAGGATCCCTACATCCCCATCAACTTCCCGACCATACCCAGCAGCTATGACCCGGATTTTAACACAGGCAGCGCCTCCGACACATCCCTGCAGACCGGACCAGACGGATCCGATGATGTCTTCAAACGTAAGAACGCTTCACTGTCCCATAAAATTTTAATGTTGTCAAAATGAAAGCTACTTCGGTTTGGCGGTATGTGTTAAGGAAACATTGATTTTTGTAAACTTTTGACTTTTGGTATTTTTGAGCAGGGCCAGACGGCACCGCCGCTTCAGGACACGTCAAGCCTTCACCCTTCCCCGCCTCCGACATCGACGTGGGCGTGGCCGCGCCCACCGACGACACGCCCCCCTACAACCCAACCAAATTTAACGGCTACACAGAAAACGGACCGTTCGGCGCGAAACCGACCAAAGGACCAGGTGATTTGTAGCTCGGTCGAGCTTTTCCCGATGCACTCGTCTCCATTGCTTCCACCCAACTGGTTTCTATGACACCAAGACCGGCGCACGCACAGAACTTACTATTACAAATTGCAGGCAAACCGGGCCGGCCTCGGCCGTTTAGACCGACGAAGAAGCCGTATGTGCCGCTTAAGCCGTCTCAGGCGCCCAAAACTGACGATTACGACGATACAAAGAGTAAGCCGGAGTACGCGGTAGGCTTTAATGTGGAGACTACACCTCGGGGGACGTTCATAAGCAACGTCGGCGGGGACTACTTTAGCATACCGCCGGGAGTGTCGGTTCGAGCGCACGTACAGAGCATCGATCTCTACCCGTTCGGCGCCAAACCCATATCACCCTCTGAAGCACTGGAAAACGACAAATCTTAGCGATCCCACTGACTAGGCATACACGATATTTAATAAACATTTATCGATACAACTTTTTTCATTTAATACCTAATGGCTTCTCTTTGTAGTCGGCGAAAACATGCGATGGCACGCGAGCACGATATAGAGGACATACTCGCCTCTGACCGCTGATATTCGTCTATATTTGCCTTTTACAGTTGATAAAGTACACGAATGATTAAATTAATAAATAAAAATCATTTATTTGTGAGTAAATTTAAAACAAATGTTTTTAGAATGTCCAAATGATGACCTACCATCGTTTCGGGAACTAGCCGTGCGAGAAGAACCGGCGTATGAAACTCGCACGGGGCCATTTTTTACCAAAAAAGTGGAAAAAAACATCTTTTGAAATAAAAATATACAATCAAATGTAACTTATCGAATACCTTGTTAATAAAATAATAGTTACATCATTGTAAGTCAAAAATTAAAAATTTACTTGAAGTAGCCTTGCAAACACCTGTTCCCTGGATGTGCCGTCGTTAATAAAAATCATTTACCTGATTGTATATAGGCTTTGGCACATAAAATTGATTTACTTACTAAGTCTGATCACTGTTAAATTTAGTTTGTGCTTATTCCTAGTGTTTCTACAGTGAATATCAATTTTTTTTAATTTATCTCTCAGAGATTCAAAAGGTTTCATTTTGTCAATAGAACGTATAGCTCTCATCTGCAGCACGAATATTGTATTAATGTCGGCAGCATTTCTCCATAAAAGGATTCCATTAGCTATTCTACTATAAAAATATCTAAAAAAAACTAATCGTGCCATTTCGTCGTCAGAAATTTATCTAATCTTTTTGACTGCATATGATGCAGAACTAAGATTGTGTGGAGGTTTATACGATGATAGTGCCGAATTACCATCTACGATTATCGGCAATAATGTCTGCGTTACATTCCACCACATATTCAACTTATTGGACAGGCTGACGTAACTGAATAAAAGAACAAAGCATTTTTTACAAAACCTTTATTCGAACACGACTGTAAATTTAACAAAATGCAAAATAGTAACTGTAACTAGGAGTTCTGGGTGCTGAGTGCGAGATTTAGTCACTGCCGGCTGCAAAGAAGTTAACTACAACTTGTCTCGACTTAATGACCATTCTTTACGGCGAACAGTGATTAAGGGCCTGTTTCACCACCTCCTGATAAATGCCGTTAAGTCTAACCACGACTTACCTGACAGAAGTAAAGAAGTGGTGCAACATGTCCTGATTCTCGCACTCAGCACTGATGGGCACTCGACATGTGTGCGTTTGAGACACACTCACAAGTTAACAAACTATAGCTAACGTCGGAACACTCGATATGCCCCGGATACATGAGGCCAGCTTTTCTGAAACTCTTTTTAACAAGAAAAAACCGTCTGACTTATCATTTGATACATAAAGTCCCTCTTCATTTGAATAGAATGACGTGAGGCAAGGAAATTACTATAAAAACTTAGTTGTGATGGTTATAGAATTAAACATGGAACCACGTTGAGCGACCTATGACTTAGCCATTTTTGTTTGTATTATTATTATTTTAATCAGTAAATAATCAATACTTCCATATCCAGACTTCCATACTAATATATATAAATGCGAAAGTGTGTCTGTCCGCCTGATTGTCTGTTACCTCTTGACGCCTGGGCCGCTGAACCGATTTTGCTGAAATTTGGTATGAACATAGTTCGATTCCCGGGGGAGGACACAGGATTCTTTTTATCCCGGAAAAATTAACGGTTGCCGCGCGATAAACCAATTTTCACGAAACGGAATAGCGGGCGTCATCAAGTAATAAATAATAGCAACGTTTTAAGAAAACAAGGTTTTCATGAGTAGTTCCGACGATTGTGTAACAAAGTCAACAAGAGATGCATAGGAAGGTAATTTGGCAAGTTCGTTAGTGGATAAATATACGAAAGTTTTACACAATTCAGTACCTAACTACAGAAATGTTTAAATCACTTACAAGTATCGAGTAACTTATAACAATAGTAACAGTCATAAATTATCGTTCGAAACATTCGCCCCCTCACTTATAAAAAGATCTCTTCAGACGTCATAGCTATACAAGTTTTGTCCTTATCTGGACGTTTAAAAAGTCATCTGAAGGACGAGAACTTATACACGTGAAACTTTTTATAAGTAGAAGGTGAGGAAAATATTACATAATCCTTTAGAAAACTATTCGAGTATATTGAAGAAATAACTTTCAAAACCTTAAAAAATAAATATACCTACGTTTACTCCGTAAACTAATGGACAGAGTTAAGAAATTATATTATAACTTGACTGTTAAAAAAAAGCGTAGGTTCACATTTTTCTCAAAAAATATAATATAGGGGTGGTTTAAGCAAAATGGGATATCTATGGTTCACAGGAATCTCTTAAATAAAATAATTATAAAGTGCTTTCGGTTAATTTAGACTAGCAGTCATTAACCCTCTGTCAAAAAATTTGCTATTTACTATACAAACTTCGAATGACTACAAGGTGTTGTGTAAATTTTATTATTTCGTTGTTGCCAATCGCGGTTTGTAAGGAAATGAAAAAAACATTTCTTTATAGAAGATTAATGACATTAACTGCCTATGTTGTCTTAAAGCACTATAGTCCTGCAAGAAGAAGTTTTATCCTTTGAACCTTAGCTGCGCCATATTGCCACATCGTCCCATACTTATAATAAGCCTATCTTATGCTATAAGCTATTCAAAAGAAGCTTAGCTCCGACCTACAACTATATATAAATATATAAGAACTTGGAGGAAATCCTAAAAGGCATATAGCAAATCACAAGGTTAAGCATCGGAAGAGTCAATTTGATGTGCGTACTTATATACAGAGTAAGGTAAATAGAAATTTATAGCCTATATATTAATATATAGGCCGAGATAGAATACATATTTACAAAAATCTACCGGCATGCCATGACAGTGTCATGATGCGGGAATGTTGATGCTAAAAATTTCACTAGCCTGCAAAATTTACATAAAGCCAGCGATAAGTGCGGCAGTCCGAAAAAGGCAGGTGCTCTATTCTCGCAGTGAATATCTCTTCAGTTAACATCCATATAGTACGCCAAAAGGGAAGGGAGTATATGAAGTGTGACATTGTCTGACAAGTGGTCGAGGATCATTATTTTTATGATATCACGTTTCAAATTTGATAAATTACATCTTAAGTTTATAAAGGTCATTTCAATTTTAAGATAAAAAAATGTGTAACGTACTTTATGGATGGTCCCTATGAACACTGAATAGAATAATCCTTCATGCTCAGCAGAAAATTGGTATATAACTTCACATGACTCATGATGTGGACTGAAATTTCACAATAAACTCACAGCCATTACATAATTCTATAGAATGTATTAGAAGTGCAAGTCCTACTTAGATATCTATGTATATAGAAATACTAAACCTATTCCTGTATCACTATAACTTATGGTAGGTGAATCTTAGCGAAAATAGTAAGAAAAGCCTCGAAATGTGCGCTTTAGCATGCGACAGATAGCGGACCTGTCGCTGAATTTCACGTAACACGACAAAAATGCGTAGGTTCGCTATCTGCTTATGAATCTATTTCTCAGAGTGCCAAGTGCGAAATTGTTTTTGACATTCGACAGTGAAAGCGTTTCGCGTTCAATAGGATTTTTATATGGGATTTGTACATGTGACAGTGATCATCGCTAGATGGCGCTGCACAAATCCCATATAAAATCGTATGTAAACGCGAAACGCGTTCACGATTGAATGTCAAAAAAACTCGCCCTTGGCACTCTGTTAGCATAAATATTATAAGAGTAGTTTAAAAATGAACTACAGAAAATAGTGAGTGTTGTAGGAATAGAAAACTTATCAACAAACTTACTTACAAATTAGTTTTATAAATATGTGCTCTTCTATCCTCTATTTCATTCACTCTAGGCCTTAAACACTACATTTTAAGGTTTGGTATATAAGTAAAAATGCAACGTAAAGTTATCTTGAACAGACCCTAAGGTTTTTAGTAGTTAGTATTGGCTTGACATGTTACAGTGAAACTAAAACTAAAATTAAACTTTATTTTATTGAGGTAAAACAAACAGGAAAATTTCCTAACACAATAAATATTTTTACAAACAATTAAACTAAGCACCTTATGATTTTGTGCAATATATTTATTACAATAGCATAGTAGCAAAATAAATTGAATCATATAAAATCATTGTAGCAAAGGCAAAATTTCCAAAGGCAAGCTTTAATAATATCTTAAAAAAATAGTTTTCAAAGAAACCTAACTTTGAGTTTTTTTTTACAAAAACGCTACTTAGAGTGAGAGGAACCAATGATATATGTAATTTAGTCAAAGTCAAAGATTTTCAGTCGCGTCTAATGAACTCTTTGGCTACAGAAAATAAGATTAATTCATAGAATACATTTTTGAAATATTTAAGATAAGATCGAACTAAGACGATATGACGCGACACCGCAATTTAAATGAAGCGTTAACCGTGGATGATGTCATCGGCTAAAATACCGGTCTCAGGTGCACAATGCCGATCTTTTTCTCGCAATACAAAGTAACAAATCCATCCACTTAATACGCATTGATTCGCGCGCAGTAGAGGCGTAGCTTAAAAGTCAGTTTGAAACGTTTATAATATCGCATCGCGTCGATGCCGCGTAGTGTCGCGTAGTGCAGTCTCACCTTTAGTCGGCACTCATTAAAACAAATTAATTATTTTCCTAAGTAATTCGTCAGTGTCATAAAAATATAATACAATATTTTACTAGGTACAAATTATAATACAGATTTCAATAAAGAAACGAAATTGACTCAAGTACACTTAAATTAAATAATAGGAAACTGTAATGAGCATACTCTTAAAACTAATAATATGTCTTAAAATATATTTTATGTTAAGAATAATCAACAAAGATAGGGTAAGAGATATACAAATAGGAAAGAAATACCATGAGATTGCAAGCATTTTTTTCATTAGAGACAGGTTCCAATAATGTGAAGAAAATTTTTGTTTGAGCCGCTCTGGTTCTCCATGGCCTCAATTGTATGTAAACGACATTAATTAAAAATCAGAACGTCATGTAAAATTGCTTGAGATCTCGCAGTTTTTCATCTTATAACGGCCAAATCGCTCTTTCCCCTGCACAGATATTATAAATCGAGCCTAAAAGCCGTCTCATCCAGCCCCCCTCTCCTACATAGGCCAACATTTCCTGGAAGCATTTAGAAAAGCATGTGGTATATTTTTTTGAAAATACAATTCCATATTCGTTAGAATAACATTGTAAGCTTCTAAAAATGTTAAAATTAGAATATAAATTATACTAATATATAATTATGGTAACTTTATTTCTTTATAACATAATAACTAATATTTTCGTAAATTCAAAGAAATTCAAAGTTATTCAACGTTTTCTAATAAGATTCATGTATAAATAATTATTTTTAGCTACCTTCAAAAGAAGTAGCTTCAGCAACATTATTAAGGGTTATTAGAATAGGCCGTGTTTTGGATTTTAAACCTTAATAGGTATAGTATTTTCAAGAACAACAATTTTGATGTCGATTATATTGTCATAACGCGGGCCGAACTTTTAACCATTTTTAGTCATTCAGAGCCAATTGTTCTGATATATTTAATTAAATATCTTTATTATTCAAACCTACCTAAATTAGATACTAAAATAATAAGGTTAAATAAACAATTCTCCTAACACCTAAGTTAATTTCAACTTCAAAACTCAAACACATTAGTACAAAAGTACACTTTAACTAAAAAAAAATCTTCAATTAGTTACAAAACTTTGCAAAAAGAGAAAAATCATAAGCTATTAATCATAAGTCACTTTTATGTCTGTTTATAATATTTTAACTTAAGTTCGCTAAAGCCCCCAGATTCATAAATATATTTGAACAGTGTTTAACCAATCAAGGTGTTCAGTCCTTTTTTTTAATATTAAAAAAAATTACACGACTGAAAGGGACAGCGAACCTTGATTACTTAAACATAGTTTTAATATTTTTATGAGTAAGGGGCGGTAGATTTTGAGCGTTATTTGTGCTTAGATATAATATAATAATGGTCAAAGCCACGAGACAAGGCGAGTCCCAAAACTTAAATAATAAATGTCGAGACTAGCTTTGTGGTTTGGACTTTGGACCACATCAGCAGTTTCAATAATTATTTATTCGAAAAGACATCAACGACAATATTTTGACCAAATAAAACATTGAAATGCGTTTGGGGTTAGGTCAAACTAAGTCGCGAAAACGATTGTGCTTGCAATATGCAAAATATTATGCTCGAGAGAAAAATATTTGTGCTAGCACTAAACTATATTTACACATTTATACAGGATGTAACAAAAGTGAGAATTAAAAATTAAGGTTCGTAAGTGTCTCGTATGTAGAGTTTACTGTAAAAGTAGCAGCGCTGAAAGAGAAACATTTTGTTTGTGGTTGCTTGCCCATCCAAAACACAAAAAAAAAATCGGTTTCAGCGCTGCTACTTTCACAGTGAACTCAATTTAAGGAACACATACATACCCTAAAGTATTATCACTTACTTTTGTTCCAACTGTATAAACGTATGTTAGGACAATCATACGCATTATGCCAGCTTAAGTACGATATCGTAAGACTGGTATTAAACAGAGTTTTAGACCAGCCCCTTAAATCACGATGCAATGCCGCGCGAAATCGGAAACGTTCTCACGGAAACTCTTGGCACTTTTAACGGAAGTTTCCGAAATCGGGAACGAATCCGCGCGGAAACGCAATCGTGAATCAGGAGGCCGATTCGAGATTTACTTTTGTTTTTGTTATACAACCTCCAAGGACTTGGACTGGACTTCTAGGGAATTTTTAATTAGTTCCACCTCGAAACAGTATTGAAAGTACTATATATAGCTTAAACACAAGCGCTACACCTCGCCTTGGGTATGACCGGGGCGCGGCAGGGGAGGGTTACCATGGTTACTGGTCGCGCTATTTTGTCAGTTGGCCGTCAACGCTGACGGTAGTATTCTTACCCGTCCCCCGCCCCGTCTCACGTTCCTGCGGGCGCAGTACAGAGGTTGTGGTCAAGCTATAGAAAGAACATTTGAAACATTCTTTATAAAGCCCAAAGTTAAAACGTCATTTAGCTAAGCTGTATCCCTTTTTTCCGAGAAGGAACAGCGACTTAAAAGCCACTTACTTTGATTAGCCGTCATTTATTAACACACAATCATAATAATTACAACACACAATCAAAAGATCTTATATCTACAGAAATACTTGGTACGCGTGTAGGGTGCACACCCAGTCAACGTCAATTACTTTTATGCCAAATTTGATTACTGACATATAAACTAACTTCATTTACATATATGGCAACTTCAGTTACTAAATATGTCAACTTCAATTACTGACATGTCTATGCCAACAGTTACTGACACTTATATGCCAGTGTCAATAACTACTTTGCCCTATTACGTGATTTTCATCTTCTTACTTGTTTCCTCGAGCATGTCCTTTATTTTGGTGAGCGGCGATCGCTTGTCGATGTCAGTTTTTACGTAGGAAGTAGGCAGGTGGATGTTCAAGGGGTCCCGTAGACGAGCGAGGTCCTTGGCTACTTTGTCCACCTGGAAGTAGAGAATAGTCATACTAATATTATAAAGGCGATTTGTAAGTGTGTACGTGTGTTACTACGTCACGTTTAAACGGCTGGATCGGTCATAATAAAATCTGGATTGGATTGACATATTATGTACGATATAAGCATCTCACATTCTCGCGTTTGCATAATAATAACTCCCCCACCGGTTTCGGTGACGGTGGCCCGTTTCATAAAAACCAGACCCGTTACGCAGGAGTAATTTTATAGTGCACAAGTGGGTGCGCAGTATGCAGGATCACTCTTTTCCTTTACTCTTAAAAACCCAGTGGGACGGATGACAGACACGACTGGCGAGAGATCAGGCGCAGGATCGACTTTTTACATGCCCATCCGACACATGGATCATCTTATTTGTCAGACAATCAGATGATCAGCCTGCATTGTCCTAACCAAACTTCGAAATAACATTTTTCCAACGCGGGAATCGAACCCACGACCTCCGGGTTAAGAGCCGAGCTCTGTACCACTAAACCACGGAGGCGATATATTATTAATAAGTATTTAAAATAAGATAAGTCTGTATAAATTATGAATCATAATAATAAAGTACACAGTTTTGCCGAACTCATCATTTTATATGTATAAAATACGTCTATTTATCATTATTCGTTTTCAATGAGATCATTGTATATCGAAGTTTATCCTTAGTTTATCAATAAACAGTCTTATCATTTAAAAGCTGTTTCTGTCAATATCTGTACCAGTGTAAGGTGTACAGACCCGTACAACATATGTGCAGGTTTTTACTGCGACAAAATGTCTTACTATAATATATTACCATATTAATATATCTATAAACCGCGTTTACATCAGGGGGGCCAGCTAGTGATAAATAAAGTTAATCACGACTAATTATACAGGCAATGAAACTCGAATCTCAAAAATTGGTTGATCTTCGGAGTGATTTACGAAACAACTATTATGTTTTCGCTCAAGATTGACAGTATGGTTCATTAGCCCACTGTCAAGTTTCTATACCAACCGCGATTGGGGCGCCCCCGCGATTGTCAACAACGAAGTGACAACACAACGCTTTGTTTACAGTCGCGTTTTGTATGGGAAAGACACATTTTTAACAAAGGGTTAATGAACCATACCGCCAACCTCGAGCGATTCACAATAGCATTCGTCGGGTTCTCAAAACGGTTTCCAAGTACGGTGCCGGACTACGACAAGACGTCGTCTTACAAATATTACTACTATTTTAGTATTTACCTCGTCTTTCAAATGGTTATACTGGTTGATGTCGAGGCCGACTTTTTTCGCCTTTTTATGTAGCGTCAGTAAATGCTGCCTGTCCTTTACGTCGGGTAGTATGTACTCCTGAAAATTGTTGTAACGATTATGTTAGTAAGTAACAACGCAAAGAAATGAAGAAGTAAGTAGATGAAGCGGATAACTAACATTTTTCAGCATTCCAGTAAATACTCTTTTTTTCTGACAAATTTTGATACATTTTGCGATTTCATTATCTAGTCTGTCTATCTAGCTATCCATCAAATCCACATTATTTTAATTTAAAAACATTTTTCCGGTTCTAAAGCGTCCATTTATGCAGAAATACGGCAGTTTTTAAAAATGTTAGTTACCCGTTTCATTCACTTGTGTCTTAAAATAATAATGATTGAAGAACCTTCATCAAGTACTTATAAGAATCTGTAGGTATGAAATTTATGTCATATGTCTTTCCAGCCACGTTTATAGTCACTTTTATTATTCTATAGTTACTAAAGGAACTGAAAGCTGCAAAACTACAGGATTGCTGGGCAAAAATTAATGCTTTCTTTCATTTTCTTTGGCTGGTCGAGAAATGACTTAGCCGACTAAGATAATACATATTTCATCGAGAAAATGTTGTAAATACGTTTTCTCGATGTTTATCGGTTTATCTTTTCATATCTATTGATCTTACTGACTTTTATTCTGTAGTTTTTTGAAAAAATTGGAGACATTATTGTGTTTTGTTTTTAATCCGTGTTATTTTTGTCTTGTCTTGAGAGAGAGAGAGCTATCACGTTGGTATATCTTAGGCGGGCAGGACGTAACGCAATTTATCTAAAAAAGTCGATACGAAATCAATCGTTGTTAGCTGATCATTTGTGGTTCAGTTTCTTCAAACTTCCTTATGCTTAGCTGATTTCATTTGTCTACCTGCTTAGTCATCACAAACTACGCATACGCGGCGTTAGCCGTGTCGTACATGGCGCAGAACATCATACGTTTATAACGTCCCAGGAGTACTTACTGTCACCCACCATCTTCCCCACGAGTACAACTTCAGCGTGAAACACAACGTTCCACTATCACCCACCTGCTTAGTCAGCACGAAGTACGCATACGCCGCCATAGCCGTGCCGTATGTCACGAAGTACGTGACAGGTTCCATGATGTCCCACGAATACTCCCACCACGTGAGCCGCGCGAGCACCCCAAACTGCACCCCCATCAAACCGAGGCCGACCCACGTGAGGACGGACGTCTTGCGCGTCGTCTCCACTTCTAGCGCTTGACGTTTCTGGAAATTGCAAAACATTTTGAGCTTTGCTTAATCGTATCCAAGAATACACATTACTTGCTACTTTGAGTGAATGGGGAGTTTATCACAGCAGCGGTATAACAAGAAATTTGAGCGCATTTAGAACATCTTCACATCAGCTTATAAGATGCCACTAGAATCGACTTCTACCAATTGGTAAACTAGGGAAGTAAGTTAATAGTTGAGGAGCTTATTACCTTTTCATCATCATAACTCAACCAAACTACGTCGACCCGCCAGTTATCTTTAACTTTCTGATATTAAATTAAAAAGCAACAAGCATACTTAATATTCTTTTCTCAATCTAAGCAATCTCTCTCACCTCTTCTAACGGTTCCAGTTCAGCTGTGAGCTTCTCCAGCTGCGCTCTCAACTCTCTCTCCTTCTTTATCTGGTGTTCCCTTACATTGAGAGCTTCATACAGCTGGTTCACTAGATTCCTAACGTCGCTCAAACGCGTGATCTCTTCGGCGCTAAGACGTTCCTGAAAATTAAGTTTATTATCATCACTTGTACCAATATGTATTCTATAATGTAGGTATAAAGTCTTTATTAGTTTTGCAGTTTAATCTTCAGTCAGGATTAAAGAGTAAAAGCATAATTAACATTAAAGACTATCTGAGAAATCAAAATTTCATTAGCAGAAAATGGCTTATAAAATATAAGAACAGCAATAGCGACTCTAACAGTATTTAGGCTATTAGTGTTCTCATATTTGCTGTCCTGTCCATATGAAACAACATGGGACACTCGCGAGGGACCACCTTCAGCAAAACTGTACATAATTGAAACAAAGAAAGATGCCGCTTATTGTAAATTAAATATGACGGCGAGGGTCATTAAAATAAATAATGCTTAACTGACAGAGAGCTTGCCAATTACGCGATAAATAGAAGAGACACTCGTCGCCTAGCATTATCAAAGGGAAACAACTTCTTGGCACTCGGCCAGTTTTATTAATGATTAATAATAATAGCCCGTCTTCCGCGAGTGTATTCATTATTCCTGAGTATAATGTACTAAATTTATACTCTTCATTAACAAAAGCATGATTGTGTCACGGTTTATGCCGCCATTATCCTCATGAAGAACCAGGTAGGCAGTTCATATTTAAAATTGCACATCTTAACTCATAGATGGCTAAAGCTGTAAATATTTTATGGGTACTACTTAACGTTCATCCAATAACCATTTCAATCCCGTTGTCCAATGGTGGAATGGACATATTTTTTAGAGTCCGTAGCGAATCATTTTGAGAGAGCCGTATCGCCATGTTCATAAAAAACAGGTATAATTTCTTTTCGGTTCGATTGCAATCAGAAACGTTACTGAGTTCGAATCCTCTTCAGTCCGTCCAATCAACCATCCAAGACTAAAATCCAAGTCATAATAAAGCCACAAACTCTTGAAGCATTATCATAATTCTCAATAATTTATGTAAACAGTACATAGGATCGTTACTATAAACACAAGACGCGAGGCTCAGGTAAACAATTTCGTACAAAATCAATTTCATACCTACTTACACTTTAATCTATTGTGACACGAGTCACGACCCGTGGAGCATGAATAAAGATATCAGAATAAATATTCAACAGGGCCTCTTAAACGTGTTGTTTATTTCTGGGGTGAAAGATAAACATATAAACGAGCT
The DNA here is from genome assembly GCA_026546445.1 of Cyclargus thomasi. NCBI lineage: Eukaryota > Metazoa > Arthropoda > Insecta > Lepidoptera > Lycaenidae > Cyclargus > Cyclargus thomasi. Next base: position 12,588 of record JAOTAV010088333.1, on the reverse strand, counting down.
TTTATTTTCATACTTATAAAAGAGGCCCGTCCCCGGCTTTTTTTATTTATTTTATTAAAAACTTTATGCACATAAAAAGTACAAAGGTGGCCATATGGCATTATCTTCCAGTCAAGCTTTGGGCGTTATAGGAGCAAAATTGTAAAGGTGCCAATCAAGTTATACGATAGAGATTAAAAATAATAATAATAAAACTTCCTAAAAGAAAAAATCTTATATAATATATTTATAATAAACTATACCTATAATCCAAATCTCCTACACAAAATAATATATATAAAAAAGAAACTAAATACATATATAAATATAAAAATTAGATATATAAAACGTATGAAATAATATATGATATAATAATAGGATCTACACAATACACAAAGAAAAAATATTGATAGATCAAGAAAAATGTATGAAGGATATTTTGGCACGGGTCAGAATGTCAGAGTGTAAACCTGTCAAAACGCCAATCGAAGTAAATATGAAATTTAAAAAAAAACAGAGACTTAAGAAAAATATGACTGTCCATATCAACAAGCTTTAGGCTCCTTCCTGTGTTTGTCAAATTGTACTCAACCAGACGTTTTTTTTGCTGTCAATACACGGAGTAGATTCAATCAAAATCCAAGCTCTTAACATTGGGCAGGTCTAAAAAGAAAATTTTAGATATCTCCAGGGCACAATAGATTTCAAATTAGTATACACCAAGAACGGTAACAAAGAGATAATCTGTGATGATGATTAGGCCAGTGATTTATATGATAGAAAGTCGTGCACGGGCTACGTTTTTATGTTACAGGGTGGTGCAATTTGCTGGCGGTCACACAAGCAACAAACCACGGCTCTATCGACCGCCGAGGCGGAGCATATGGCGATGTCTTCCGCGACGCAGGAGGCGCTGTGATTGCAGCAGCTTCATGGCGAGCTCGGACACCAACTAAAGAATCCGCTCCTTATCTTCAGTGTTAATCAGAGTGCAATTAAGCTATCTACTAATGACTGTTACTTACCTAGAACTAAGCACATAGACATTCGTTTCCATTTCTTGAGTAGACATGTTTTAAATTTAAGGATTAAGTTTTTGTATTTATAGGGTAAGGATATGATAGCTGATAATTTAACTAAGGACACAACTGCCGATAAACATGTATATTGTGTCACAATAATTGGGGTTTTGATCCAGGGGAGGGTGTTAAAATATGTGTTTATTGGAACATAACCAATTTTTATTATTTTTTTGCTAGTTTGCTTTCAATTAAAACAAATTAAAACTTTTAGTGGAAATTCTGAATCTAAACCATTCTCAAATCTTCTTGAATGCAAAAATTTTCCTCAAAATTGGTCCAGTCGTTTGGGAGGAGTTCAGTGACCAACACGCACACAAGAATTATATATTATAATTAAGAAAGAAAAGCCGAGTTCACAAATAACGTTCTTACTAAAAATCTACAAGAATGCAATGCCAAAATACTTTGCAACAAGTTTAGCATTATTTTCATTTTTATTATCATCTATGAGTTCTTCTAAGAATAATGTAGCTAATTAAAAGTTAACGAACCTCTGGTGGAAACAATGAAAATTGGATAAAAGATGGGAACTGAAGTGTTCCATTTTTTACTCCTATCCGGCTCTCTATCTGAGCGGATATAATTATAAATTCAATTGGGTCCGGATCGCAACTCAGTCTCATCGAAAACACTGCAACATTGTTAAACATTCGAGTGTTTTGAGATTGAGTACCATCGGAATATATTTCAATTGATCTTGTCCCCCGAGTCGGAATCACGTCTCATTCTTATTGTTAATCGCGTAATAAGCGTTGTCGCCATTATAAATAACGTCTCCATTGCGAAGACCTGTAGAACTCGGCTCGGAGGTCGTGGGTCCGATTCCCGCGTTCAAAACATGTTATTTCGTAGAATAGTTAGGACAATACAGACCGATCATCTGGTTGTCAAAAAGTCGGTCCTGCGCTTGATGTCTTGCCAGTCTCTCACTGGGTTATGAGATTGAAAGAGTGTTCTTGTTTACTGCCCACACACTTGAGTACTTTAAAATCATAGGCCAAAGTTTAGGCGGTCGTAACTACCTAATAATATTTACACATGCGAAAGTGTCTGTATGTTAACCCGATGAACTGATTTTACTGAAATATGCAATATGCGGATACTTTGTGTCCTGTCCTATGTCCATAAGTACATAGTATATAATTTTTGTCCCGAAATTTGTAGAGTTTTTGTGCAAGTCATATCTAGGAAGCGCCATGCTTCGGCACAATTGGGCTTGACCGGAGCTATACCACGGTCTCAACCGATTGTTTACCGAAGGTTTTGCTTCCCTATTTTTACTCCCGTTCCATATTCTCGTAGCCAAATCCTTCATCAAAAAAGACGACAACGAACTTGCAACGCTTCTGATGTTATAAGTGTCCATGGGCAGCGGCAGTCACTTTCCATTAGGTGATCCGGCAGCTCGCTGCATCGAAGTTACAGTTAACAAAATATTATTAATAAATTAATATTATAGCATGCAGTATAATATTAGATTCAAATAGCAACACGACTTAATAAAATACGGATCTCCAATTAATTAAGATTCAAACAATAACCTCGTTACATTGATAGCGCCTTATTGCATCTCCCTTTGCTGAATAACGAGCAGTCTAATATCTTCATCGAGTAATTAGACTTAAATAATAGTTATCTCGGGGTTAATTACAACCCCTAGAATGGAGGTCATAACTCACAAGTCATGTCTGAGGAAACTCCGATTTAATATTTTAGGACTTTAACTTTACACGAGTTCCTTATTAAAACATCAGCTTATGGAGGCTGTACACTCTCGCCGAGAGCTCTCTGGCAAAACTCTCGCAAGCGGCTGACAGGCGAGACGAGGCGAGTGCAACCATTTACATTCTCGCACTCGAGCGGTCTCGCTGTGTCTCGGCGAAAGTATACAGCCTTCATTAAAGTTCTTAACTGAGTTTCATTACTCTAGCCTCTGTTTAAATAATAATACTATTACCCCCTTATTCATAAAAATAATAGGTGTTTACCTAATCAAGATTCGCAGTCCTTTTCTGTGATTGAAAACGTCACACGACGGAAAGGAACAGCTAACCTTGATTAGTTAAACACTGTCTAAATATTTTTATGAATAAGAGTGTAAAAGGTGTTACAATATCATAACTTAGGTACCTAGTGTTTTTCCCCACTTCTTCAACAAGGTAAAAGGTCGTTGGTATCTATACAAACAATCAGGAAGACCGAAGACAACCGAAAAAAGATGTTCCGTTCTGCATTTACCTACTAACTAAAACATTATAACTAACTTTGAAATTGAAACAAAACAAATCCAACAGTATTAACTGAAACAAATCATTGAAGCTTTAACAGCAATTTATCTCGATTAACTCGTCTTATTTGTCCAATAATTGCGAAATTTGAGGGATAGGATTATCGTAACGAAAACTTTGCAGCTCAGCTATAATAAAATTAATCCATTTAATGGTATTTAGCTTTAGTAACTTTAATTTAGTTTTCCATTTGGGTTGAGTTGTAAAGTGATTCTATTTTAATTTTAGGTAAAATGAATCAAACACACATGACGAGGATAATTTTTCTAAAACCTAACTATAATACTTCGGCCCTTTCATGTTTAACGCACATATCCTACGATCAATATTAATAAGATGCACAGATCCCTTTAAAATTGAATAAAATAATGGCACCAAGATTATCTGACCCAAAACAACTTAAATCAAAATCAAGTGTATTGAAAAATAAAACTTTACTTACAAATGTTAAAATCGCGGTCTCGGAGCGACTAGGAGCGGAATCGAAGACATGAAAACTTTCACCCCCTATTTTATCCCCTAGGGGGACCATTTATCAAAATCCTTTCTTACCGGATGCCTACAACCTACGTCATAAGTCATAACATCTCCCTGCATGCCAAATTTTAGAGTATTTTATTTACTAATTTTCAAAAACAGAATCCTGGATGTCTTGTACCTACTATAACAAGAATATTTTTAATAAAAGGTAATTATTACATCTATTTCCTTATAACAAGCCGGAGCTAACCATTGTTTGAGCATTGATGGTCGTTATGTTCATATAGTCGTTACCTACCAAGGGACCATCCATAGAGTACTTAACACGTAAAGGGGAGTGGGAGGGGCTCTTCGAAGTGTAACATGTTGAGACAAAATGTTGATGCGGTTTAAATTTTTAAAGTGCAAAATTGGAAAATTTGTGACGTCACAATGGAAAGGGGAGGGGGGGTCCTCAGAAGTGCGACCACCTGTGACAAGGACCTAAAACATTAAATTTGTGTGACGTACTTTATGGATGGTCTCCAATTAGCCAGTTATCTCAATCTGACTAGCTCTAACAATGCGACGATCGGCGTGAAGCAATTACACACTGTAATTAAAACGCTGATAGACTGTTCGCGCCTCGAACGAGGTCAATGTGTACTTTTCACAATTTTCAGGGATACATTTGAACACATAAGTAGAAAGAAGAAGCGGATAACTAACATTTTACGACTTTCGAGTAAATACTTGATGTATTATATATTCACATTATTATAATTTAAAATCATTTTTCTGGTCCTAAATGTTAGCTATCTGCTTCTTCCACTTATGTCTTCATTTCTCAGTTGGTGATTTATTAGTTGGGCAAATCTGACTACCTTCTTAGTTTGTCCATTAAAAAATTACTACATTTACAAAATATAATTTAACCCACGTAAGAATTTACGCCAAAATAAAGAGTATTCTATTAAAGTCTTGGTATATAATTTTGGTGTACTATGTGTAAACGTATCCAAACAAACGGACTTTTGAATTTTTTAATTAAAACATACATGATTATGAAACCTTAAATTTAAATAACGCTATTTTATATTATCTACTTTTCCATACTTTTAACATGCTACAACTCTATGCATATCGTTTCATGTTTCGCGAGCGACACATCCTAAAAAACTTTGCATTCATGTTCTAATTTAAATTTCAAATCGTTTAGCTATACAAAAAATTATGGCGGTACCCTTTACGATGCATACTGTTATTTCCTTTTCAGTTTCGTAGCAAGTCGCACGAAACACGTGTCGGCCGTACATAATACTGGCAATGAAACTGTCATAACGCCTCGTATAGCCAAGGTAATGAATACGTCTTACCACAGAATAAGCACGTTTCGGCAAAAAACCGGCCAATTGCGAGTTGTTCAGTTGGACTCGCGCACCATACCAGTCCAGAACAAAAAATTGGAAAAACGAATTTATGAAAGTTTTTTTTTAAGTTTTGAATTTATAAAAAAATGAAATTAGTGACAAAGTTTAAAATTTATAAAAGAAAAAGACAAAACAAAAACGAGACGGTCGGAATCGATTCCGTACTTAAGTAGCCACCATAGTCACTCCGGTGATCATAAACTTGTCGAATTTATCGATATCATTATGAAAGGAACGAAAACGCAGAAAACATATTTGTTATATTAGAGCCCTTTAATTATTATATTTTGTTTTTAGTAGTAGTTGTTATAGCGGGAACTGAAATATATATTCTGTGAAAATATGGACTCTGTAACTATTGAGATACAGCCTGGAGACAGACAGACAGACAGATAGACAGACAGACTGGCAGACATCGAAGTCTCAGTAATAGGGTCCCGTTTTTTCCCCTTTGGGTACGGTACCTAAATAGTATATTCATAGAGCCTACGACCGAATGTGTAGATCTTTGATCTGCACTCAAGAGGTTGTGGAGGATGCGGTAAGTAACATTTTTAATTGGTCCAAAACAGGGGACAGGAACAAGCTACATCCGTCGTGGGCCACGCATTAAAATTTAACAGAAGAAAGGTATATGAAAGCGGTAACTAACAAACACGAGAATTTTATATGTAAGGCAAGAAGAGATATAATTTTTTCAAACAACACGTTTTCTCAAGTGGAATTTTCTCGCAAATGCACTTCTCCCCAGACGTTTTCCGCTTTATAAATCTAAATAGGCTGACGTTTTATCATGGAGAGCACCCCGCCCACTGCTAGAATATGCTCTTGTTGTGAAGTAGACGATCATTTTTCAGCTCTATTTACATAATAGAGCAATGAATAGGGAAAGTAGTAAAGTATTATATTATCAACGCCTAATCACATTGATATTTAGATCGTACGCTCAAAGTGACCATTCTGCAACGATTTTTGCTGGTATAAAATATGTGATCGTAAAAAATGTACACCCTATTTTTTGATTACAGACTTACAGATAGGGTAGGTATTAGCTGACACAGATTGTAGCGCTCCCGTGATACAAAATATCATAATTCCACGCTGGCTAAGCCTAGGTAAAAGCTAACTATTACCTTTTATAATTTTAAAAAACAGTCCGTCACGTGAACCGATTCCCACGGTTTTGCATTCGTTGGAAAGGTTTGGAAGAATTTAGGAAAAATCTCAAGAGACAAGTAGGAAAACAAGGAAAAACATTTTTTACATACAGCGCCATCTCTGATACATAGGGTGCACTGCAACGTTGCATGACAGCTACTCTGCTCAGTTAATGTTAAAGTTTCAATTTTTCATAGCGGGTTCCGTTGAGGGGTCACTAAGAGTGATAAGCATTTAATTTCCATGTAATATAAGACGCGGACGGAGCCACGGGGAACAGCTAGTGGCAATATAAAGAAAAAGTGCAATTGTCTTTACCGCTACTATCTTATTTAATAGAATCAGGCGTTACTTTGCGGAAATCCATAGCTTCAAGTTAAGTAAATTAAGATTTTAGCAATATTCCGCAAAAATCATTTTAATTATTTAATTATTTTCGCGGAATATTGCTAAAAATCTTAATTTACTAAACTCGACGCTCTATCTTAAGCACTTTTAACGCAAGTTATCTAATCTCTTATCCATTTAACTCTCCTCTATACACAACGTAGGTCAATTAACTGTAGTAGCTCGTGAAGTTGTTAGCGCGCCTCTCAGCTACAAGGGCTAATCTACTCATCCCTTAGCGGCCAATATTGGATTTTCCGCTGGAGATTCATGTTCAATATTGATACAAAGAATTAAATAGAAACGGAGTATCTGCGGCACTTAGTAAGCAATTAAAAGGGGCATCTGGTGAACTAGCCTTGGCAAAAAGATGTAAGGGAGAAAAAAAAATCACCGACTTCATAGACAGTAAGGTTCGTATTGTTCCCGTTCTTTCTGATTTTGTAGAGAAATGTACAGTATATTTATTATCTTGTCAATACGATCTATATTATTATTGCAACTAACTTATACTTGTATATAAATATGTACAATCAGAGAAGTTGAGACAGATACAGATCGTGGGTCTAAGACAGATCACGACCAACACGACTTACATGGAATCGTCATATGCCGACCAAATGACGTAAGTCCGTAAACTGGCTCTCTTTCAATTTCCCCATTATAAAATGTCCTAGTTTGCTGTCTCGGCTTGAAAGACCTCGTGTATCCCGGACATTAGTAAATGTTTCCGTTGCGGCAAAAATGTACTAAATTTTAAGTATGTTGAGAGGTTATTTTTTACGTCTACGCATAATTCTCTTTATCAAACAACAACTTCAGTTCAGCATACAGATAAAAAAAGCGCCATTTTTTATTACCTGTGGCGGGGTCTTGACGTGGTACTCTATGTCGTTGATGAGCAGCCGGAAGTCGTTCTCGAGGAGCGACTCGATGGTGTCGCTGGCGGCGATGCGCACGCGCTCGTCGGCCGCCATCGCGACCGCGCGCTCCACGCCCCGGTCTTCCGCCTTCACCTGAGGAGGGGAACGATCTAAAGTGACATGTGACATATTCATAAAATTAACGATGATGTTGCCCAGTTCTCGTGTGGGTGAGAATATGATGGGAGTAGAAAAGGAAAATCTTTCTTTCAACAAATTTTGGTGCGTGACACCAACATATGTCTTATAAAGATGTTCTCGCGCTCCGCTCCATGTAATTACACTTAAAACTACGATTGCTTATTAAGCTTCATGCAGACATTCCAATACTTATGCGCATACAAGTAGGTAACAAGCAATTGGCAATTTGCATAACTACATTACAGCATAATTTAATTATCCATTGTGGAAAACGACGGAAATACCCAACTAGTTGAGTATGCCTCTATCACAGGCCCTTCGCTGCGGTAAGCGCGTGCCCGCGTCATTTGGCCGCACAGCGTCCGTAGCCTAATGGGTAAGACCTTTGGCTCGCACTCGAAAGGGTGCAGGTTCAAACCACCGGGGTTTGAACCTGCACCCTTTCGAGTGCGAGTGGAGGCGTGTACCAATGAGACATTTTTACATACGGATGCTCATTGCCGTGGGAAAGCCATGCTTCGGCACGAATGGGCCGGCTTGATCGGAGTGAAGCGGCGTTGTGCTGTGTTTCGTTCAGTGAGTGAGTTTACCGGTGGCCCAACTTCCCTAACCCCCTATCCCTATTCCCTCATAAAGGACGGCAACGCACTTGCGACTCTTCGGATCTCGCAAGTGTCTTTTCACGACGGAAAGAAACTGCCGTCTGCTCGCTTGCCCCCTAAAATATATATAAAAAAAGAAATTCCGATAATTTTTCTGTTGGTCTGCGTACGTGTTACCCCACGTACCTGTTCCAGCAGATCGCCGACGGTCTGCGAGACGGGGCGCAGCGTGAACCGGCATCTCTCGCGACGGGACGGCAGCGGGACGGTGATGACGGGCAGACCGCGCCGGTACGTCACCGACACTTCTGTAACAGACAGAATTATGTTATTACATACCACGAAAAATCTTTGCATAGCAAGTTGCCGAAATAAATAAAAAACAAGCAGAAGCGAATTAAGTACAATGGAATTTTTAGGCTGGCCACGTATCCGGTATTAGGTTTCCTAAAGCGAAGTTCCGCATACGGACACCCCACCCGAATACATTTTTGCATTTCTTATCAATAAAGAAAATAGCTAGAGCACACGTTTACTATTTCTCCGTACTAAACGAATGCCCCATTCAATATATTCTGGTGTCCGAATTCGAAAGAGGAATTTGGAAAACTTATCTAGTGGCTCAGTCGTGCCCCCGCCAAGACTAGCTCCATATTATAATGATCCGTTATGTTAAGTCCAAATTTCCATGCTATAAATGTTTAACTTAAACGCCAAAATAAAATGAAGTTTGACTTAACGCCACATCCAAAAACGAGGAGGTTATATGTTCAGCTGTGGATATATTTTTTTATTAATGAACAATAAACTTAAGAATGGTTTTTATGGTAATATAACACATGCGTGTTAAACACAAAATATTCAAACAAAACAAATCGCTCTAGTCGTAAAAACTAACTGTTTGGTACACTGACCCACAGCTACCTAAACTATTTTTCATGGCTCACGAGCACTCGTTTTTACTCAAAAAACAGGGAAAGTGAACAACGTAACTTCAACCGTCAAGATTGCAAGATCTTGTGATACCGAAGTATGTAATTAAATCATGTTAAATTAAAATTTAACACGGTTGCTACGAATAGCAGTGAAGCCATTTGAAAAGTGAAAACTTTCGTAGGCGCATTTTTGAGATGGGTCAAAAAGAGAACAAACTTTTTAAACATGTTTGTTTAATTTTAAACATGTCATAGTAAAGTAGCAAATGAAGCATCGTGCAGAGACACAAACCATTTTCCATAAAGACTTTCAGTAGTAAAATTCGTATCAAAAATGCGATGCGTCCCAGCACGCCCCATCACAATAGGCTTGAAAGCTAAAAAGATTCTGCTACAATTCACGTAAAAAAGAAACTAATTAGTTTTGCTCATGATTACTTATTCTTATTATTTGACGACCTTGTATGTCAGTTGGTAAGCGGCAAACGCGTTGGAAGCTTAAGCCGAGGGTCGCGGGTTCGAATCCCGCTGACGGAACAAAAAGTTTTCCAATGTTCTTGGGTCTTGGAAGAGTATTATAATTATGTGTATAGTATATATATATATAACCAAAGATCAAAGATATAATAAAAATGAGATCGAAAGTTTAAGATTCAAAAACTTTCTATATACAATTAAGACTCCCCAAGGCCGAACAATCTTACAATCAGGCCTATTTATATGCACAATACTACACCCGGTAATCACGTCATGGGAATAGGGTTGACATTTAATTTTTCCTTTAATAGATTTTCCATCTTTTATATCAATACAGTCAAACTTTCTGAAATCTGTTGAAAATTGGCTGCTTATATTTTTTAACCGACTTCCTTTACTTAAATAAAGCCTCGAAATAACAGGCAAAAAACAATTGCTACAATTTTGTGTGACAACCCTAAGAATAGGGGTACCAAATGGTTCCAGTGCGGACGCAGCCTGATAACTCGGCCCACATGCCCACTCGCCGTATGTCGTTGCCGATAAGCTTGCGTACCGACTGTGAACCGTATAGCTATAGTATTAAGGTATATGTTTCTGTACTGAAACCAACACACCTAGGTACAGTCGCGTTCACAGAACATTCGTATATTAATATGTTAATACCACTTTCATACATATACATAAGTTTTTATGGGTTTTGCACAAAAACCGCACAATGAACATTATGCGTTTCTGAAACTAGAAATGATTATTCCGAATAAAGGAAGCATTATGACGAAAAGCTTCCGATTTTTCGGAAGTCACATATGTTGTTATGTTGTTGTTTTAAAATTTTCACAATGTTACCTCCCCCATAATTAAGACAAGTCGCGGCCTAAATTTAAAAAGTATTCCCCAACTTCCTACTCTAAAAGAGGGACAATATAAGTTTCATATGTCTCATAACTCCCAAACAGATCAAAAGTTATTTCAATGTAACTTCTATTAATTCTTAGCTGTGCGAGTTTTCTTAGACATATATGATTAAAATCGGATAAGCCTTTATATATTTGTAAGGAGTAAGAGTGGGGAAGACTGTTGGCAAATATACTGTATGTCGCTTTTTTATTTATAGTCATAATAACTATCATGACATTGATCTCCGCGACGATACCTCGCGGACTCTCATGAGCTCACACCGCTACTAAGTGAGCAGATTAATTGTTGAGATTGTGTTTACACCGACCGCGGCCATCTTAAATATCCACTACTTTATTTCACTTATATTATTAAGAGTCGAATGTAATAAAAATAATTACTATAAATTGGATGTGGACTTTACGAACAACGTACGTTAAGTGACGGACGTTGTTCGTAGAGTCCATATTCTGAGGATGCCCGGTGTTGGGGCGAAACGCGCGTCGAGGTTCTCAACCCGTATTTTTATTTACAGGTTCAGGTTAATTTCGCGGAATATTGCTAAAAATATTAATTTACTAAACTTAAACCTATGGATTTCTGCAAAGTAATGCCTTATTTTATTAACTTTTTACAATTTATCTTAAAATACAAAAACATACAATTAAACAGAAAAAAAGTTATTAAAGTTAAGCCCCCTGTCGGATGTGGGCCTACTCCAAATTTTTAAAGTTTTTCTTGACGCAGCCTTCTTTGTCCAGTTGCTCCCAGCGTATTTTTTAATTTCGTCTACCCAGCGTTCTTCTGGGCGGCCTCTTGGTCTCCTACAACCAGGACCTGTCTAATTTATTGTTTAATACGATATCCATTACTTTATTTCATTTATATAATCAGCAGTGGAATGCGCTACATTACTGACTTATTTGTTAAATAAAAAACATATAAACGGGACCAGCTAGCAACAGGCAAAAGCGGAGTCTTCTACGAATCGGCAATGCACGACGTGGACGATCGCTCCTAGAGGTGAACCCAACTGGGAAGTCCCACATACCCCGGCCCCCAGTTTTCAACCCACCGGAGATTCGTTAAAGCTGTGGCGGTAACCACAATAAGCGTAATAATCCTGCATCGCGCTATCGAAGTTTTCGAAATACGGCGGTATATATACGACAGCTGAAATGTATCACGTGGGCTTCGGTATAACACCTCTCTCGGTCGGAAGATCTTCCTTTGTGGCTACCACGCATATCCCCACACTGGTGACCCCGAGGCGTAATACATTTCAGCTGTCATATATACCGCCGTATTTCAAAAACTTCGATAGCGCGATGCAGGATTATTACGCTATTGGTGGGTACCGCCACAAAGCATTTTATGATAAGTAGTATGTTTATAGACTTTTGCTTCTGACGTACCGCATAACTCGGGCCGGGCGGGACGCGCGGGCGCAGACACAATAATTGCTTGTCACTTTCATAATTATGAACGCAATTTCTCCGCTTTGACTCGTCTGATGTATAATTTCCTAGATTTTACTTTAATCGTTGCGAGATGAATGCGAGGCATTTTTTACTTCCGTTCACCATTCTCTAACCGCGAACGATCGTAGGATTAAAGTTAATCTTGATTGGTTTATAATTGCATGGATTTGATAAATTAATTACTTTTCAATGTAATAAATCAGCGTTATTGACGGTAATTTTTTAACCGACTTTCAAAAAACGAGGAGGTTATATGTTCGGCTGTGGATATATATATATTTTTTTTATGTATGTTCGCGCATAGCTCCGCCGTTTGTGAACCGATTTTCAAAATTTTTTCTTTGTT
>JAOTAV010088322.1:0-11743 GCA_026546445.1 Cyclargus thomasi | reverse complement strand
AGGGACAAACAGCTTTATATAGTTTAACAGTCTATATACAGCCAGGGACAAACAGCTTTATATAGTTTAACAGTCTATATACGGCCAGGGACAAACAGCTTTATATAATTTAGTAGTCTATATACAGCCAGGGATAAACAGCTTTATATAGTTTAACAGTCTATATACAGCTAGGGACAAACAAATATATATTGAACTATAACAGTTGACTGCAACAATTTTACCCACGTGGTCTTTATGTTTCGTGGTCTTCTGTTCTTGATTGGTCAAACTATTGAATGAAGAGTAAAATAACCCAAATGAAACAGTCAATGTGAAAGTTTGTTTGTTTTGATGTTTACCGTCAATCACACTAAAAATACAATTTTGAAGCGTATGCAGATAGAGTGAAACCTGATTTTTTATCCCGAAAAATGTACAATTCCCGCACGTCAAATACAATTAAAAAATTGTCGAATTAGTATGATTAATAAATAGGACAAAATATTCAAGACTCCGCCGTACTGGTGTACTCTTTACTTCAGGCTATCATATGACTGGTTATCTTTCAACCGACTTCAAAAAACAAGGAGGTTACCTATATTATATATTCGGTCGAAAACTACCTCTGTTGAATCTATTACCCTAGTTACGTAGCTATACTCAAAGAAGTATGCTATTAAATCAGTGTAGCCGACAAAAACCCTTTTAGCTCCTAACAAGCGGTTAGCGTGTCGAGTCATTTTGTACCCCACACCCCACGACACCCCCACGTCACCCCGTGTTTGTATAGGTGACCCTTAAATTAGACCACCCCTGTCTAACCTCACCTTAATGTTTATAGATAAGAAATTGTAGACCTGCCCTTTGCACCCGTTGTTGCGTTTCGACTTTTAGAAAAGCATAAACAAGTTAATAATAATTATTATTATTATAACAAATTAAAGCTATTTTATACACCTAAGAAAAACACATTTTTTTCTTCGTACCTGGGTAAACGGACGGTACTCGCGCGATAAAGGAAGTTGCGGGCGTCATCTATAGATCTGTTGAAAGTAACTTGGTACGAATTTCATACAAATTCATACACTATCTAAGAATCTTTGTTCTAGCTTACGGTGGATGGGATACAAGTAGTATTGTGTATACTCATAATATAAAGCTGAAGAGTTAGTTTTTTTGAACGCTCTAATCTTAGGAACCGCTGGCCGGAATTCGAAAATTCTTTTTGTGTTGGTTAGTCTATTTCTGCCGTCCTCAAGCTAAAATGCCGCTATGTACAAAAAGTACTTTTTGAGCTATGAGCAAAAACGGCACAGTTTTTCTATGGGCTTGGTACTTCATAACGGCAATATTAATTTTAATAATTCGATGAGTATAAAACCTACAAAAATTTTGCTAATACACGTCGATGAAGCTTTTTCTCCCTGATTATGATGGCATCAAAATGTCAAAAATGACCAGTTGTTGGTTAACGGCATTTAAGCTTCAGGACAGCAGATTTATCGAGGAATGTTATAGGCTATATAACATCACAGTACGACCAATAAGAACCGAGCAGTTATCAAAAAATGTTGTAAAAACGGGATAATTTATGAAGTTTCTCGTGGATGGAGGTCGCGAACTAGTAACAATAAAACAGGATAAAGCGTATTTTACACAATTTCTATAAGGAAAGCAAACGTTGACGCAGTGACTAGGGACTCCGCTCATTCCCACGAGGGTCTTGCCCTACTAATTAAAGGAAATGCCCTTTAATGACTAACATTTATCACCCCATAGACAAGGTTTGCTGTGTCGATAGTTTTTACTTGACTACGTCAAAGGAGGGTGCTGTTTTGCTCTATTTTATAACTATTATAGGCGGGTAACGGCAGATACAATCGTGTGTATTAGTCTAAGTTAAGTTTTAAAAAATGGTATATATGACAAAAGTAACTTCCAGGTCCATATGAAAAAGTAGTCGTAAAAGTGTCTGTTCTATTGATAATATTATATAGCGGCACTGGCAAGCCAAATTGTCGCCCTAATTCTCTGTTTAATGTTAGTAGTTAATTAAATATTATTTAATACTTGTATTCTTCGTTGGTAAGTACAGGTTATTTTGTAATACCAAATTTGAATATAAGTATATTTTTCAAAATAAGTCGTTGCAACATACAAGATATGTTTTTAGCCTTAGACCACAGGGTATGTTAAGTTATTAGGTCTCCATACTATGTCAAGATATAATGAGATTCAGCAGTGTTTCATTATGCTAACAAGACATAGTATATTCTCAATTAACTTTGATAGTGAGAGGCTGCAAAGATCAAGGCACGGGTTATGTTAAAATCATGAGGTATCATAAATAAACAATGTTTCTTATCATCAGTTTAAACAATAACTTCTTTAAGATTGTGAGAAGAACATTTTAGATTACTTGCGACAGTAGTGTCAGAACAAAAAATATTTATTTATTACAGGGCTTTGGCTTGTTTAATGTCAAACGTAAATGTAATTCCTACATTTTTATCGATGTTACTATTTTTGATAGCGATAAGGCCCGGTTTACATTTATTTAAGTAACGTAGCGAATTAAGAAAACGGTCAGCTAACTGTTATTAAGTGACGTCCAAACGTACGCGAGTTAAGTTATCATAGGTTGCTGGTTCGATAACAAGATAAGTCACTTTACAAAAACATAGAAGCCTATTAGTACAATATACTACAAAATCATTACTCTAGGTGAGGTTTTAGACGGTGGAAAACGTCATGGCCCGTTGTATGAATACCGTTTGCTACACAATCCTCATAATTAACAACTTACAACTAAACTCGATTTTACCGTTCAAACGTCAAAAATAACTAAGCTCGCCGATCTCGCAAGTTAACTCGCTACTTAACTAAATCAAGTATAGATCGGCACTAAGAACATAAGCTTATGACTATTAAAACCTATGCAACTTCCACTATTAACTTGCAGTATATTTGTGAAATGCCAGTTTAACCCTTCATCTCTCTAAAAATGTTTATTAGTTCTTCTGTCGCGCATAATTTACGTCTGTCTCGTACTTAGTACTGCTGACAGTGTATTAGAAAGTCCCGTAACCATATATTACGGCGTAAACTGACTGACTGCCGATTCACCTGTCACTAATGACCCTACCACACGGGCCTTTGTATTTATTGCAGATGCTGGTCTAATATGGGTAAGATGTCAAATTGTGAAGGTGGATTGTCTTAAGACGTAACCAAATTGACTGCGTTCTCATGGTTTTTTTTTTTGTGGAATTTTAGGGGCCAAGCAAGGGTTATGTGATGGAAAGTAACTGCTGACGCCCATGGATACTCGTATCATCCCAAGAGTCTTGCGACTCTTTGTGAGTGTCATTATGAGGGATTAGGGAAGAGGGTTAAAAGCTCAAATAAAGATTAGTATCACAGAGTTTTACAAAGTATTCTGAATTTAGTCGTTGATTTTCCAGCATACTGTAGAAAGAACTATTGCTAATCTTCCGAAAAAATAAGTCCTGCAAACATTTAAAAAGATAGCGCATCCCTTTTTAAAGGGCCGTACGTCAAATCTTCTGATGTTGCGAGTATCAACGATCGACGGTAGTTGTTTCCCATCAGATGATTCGTTTTTCTTATTTTCCGCCTAAATTTATAATAATAAAAAAAATATCTAAGGACGCATACCACCACGTCAGTTTGGAGCCGTGCTAAGTACCTGAAGGACTAGTGTTACAGGTACCAGAGAACGAAAAAATATTGAGTACTTTTATACTATACACATATTTAGGATTTTTATTATATGATACACATATTTAATACATATTCAAAACCCAGGAATATTGAAAAACTTTTTGCCCCGTTGGCGGGATTCGAACCCGAGACCTCCGATTTCAGCTACCAACGCGCTTACCAACTAAGCCTCAGAGGTCGTCAAATTTAATGAAAAAAAAAGATTTAATTACCAAGCCCAGACTATGTTATAATCGAAATACTATGAATAAACAATTAGCCTCAGAGTTTAACTCGCAATAAACGGGCGAATTTAACCGTCTCCCTTTTGGGAGTCGGTTAAAAAAACGTCAACGAACCTTGAGTATAAAGTAATTGTAATTAAAAGATACGACATTTAAGATGTAAGATATAAAACGAATTAAAGTTATAAAATAATTAAGAGATATTAGAGTTGAGAGCGTGTGAATTATTTGACTCGTTAGTCGGGTACATGTGACCTGTTGGCTGTTTCATATATATATTTATGTAAACTCCAATTCACTACTTTAAATGCACGAATAACACAACACGAATAACTAACCTAACCTAACAATATGGTTTTTTTATAAAATTAGGGACAAACGCACCAAGCAGATGGGCACTTACAACATCAAAAGAGCTTAAATAGTTGAATAAGAAGTTTGGATGAGATCCTAGGTACAAAAAACCTAACATAAGGATTACAAACAAAGGATATGAGTGAAAAGCCTATAGATGACCCTATTTTTTAATTAAAAAAAAAACATCAGAAGAGCTGTATGTAGGTAAAATACTACTAAACTAAACAGTTCATTCCAGAGTCTTAGTAAAAGAGTAACTAAACTTTAAACATAGCAAATAATAATTAAGAAATAGCTAAGAGCAAAAACTAACCTTTCTAGAACTTTGTAACAAAGGGTAAGGTCACACTGTCAGCTGTACTAGTTAGAGACGCATCTGCCATTGTAGGTCGTATTATTAAAAAAAAAATTACCTTAAATTAACCTTACATATTTTAAGTAAAAATACCATAAAAATCAGCATGACTAACTATACTGGAAAATGTAACTTCTAATTTTATTTAAATGAAATAATTTTTTTGGAGACAGGAATAAATTAAATTTATTTCTATATTATACTATACGACTATACTCAGGAATTAACGCGTACTGGTTTATGAACTTGTCGCCTGACAATTGCTAAATTTATTTTATTTTAGTTTGACCACAACCGCTGCACCGCGCCTAGGAACGTGGAACGGGGCGATGGACGGGTAAGAATACAACCGCCGTCGGCGTTGACGGCCAACTGACAAAGTAGCAAGGCCGGTAGCCATGGCGTATACCACGCCTTGGGTATACCACTCCTGTGGTTGAGCTATAAAAACACTTGCTGAAATAACTTCAAGATATACCTCCTGTATAAGTAACTCTGACGATGTATCTATGACGACCTCTGGCACAGTTAGTAAGCGCGTTGGTACTATAAGCCGGGATTCGATCCCGCCGACGGAGCAAAAGTTATTCAACGTTCCTGAGTCTTGGATGTATATTAAACATGTGTATCATATAATAAAAATCTTAAATATGTGTATAGTATAAAAATATTAAATATATTTTCGTTGTCTGCTACGTAACACAAGTCCTTCTGTTAAGGTACTTGCCCTAGCTAACTAGCACCCTAGCTGCTAGACTGTCGTGGTGTGCAGCTGACATATATATTATTATTAATAAAAAAAACTCGGACAGCTCTTCCTAAATATTCTCATTTACCATAGGCATACAAAACATATCTTATATCTAAATAAATTAACATAATTCTGTCATTACGTCACATCAATCTTAATTACAAATCAGCAATAAAATCGGTCAAAACAGTAATTTAAATTGAAGTGTGTGTATGTCCGATGCCTAAATACGTTTTTAACAATCGCTTGCTTGTTTCGTTGATAAATTGTCTACGCTTTTAATTAATTGCCAATAAGAATTACGAATGAGTATTTTCGGTGAAGGTTGTATAGCTTGACTAAAAACGCTATACCGCGCATTGGGTATAAGTGCGGCGCGGCGGGGAAGGGTTGCCATGGTTACCGGCTGCGTTACTCTGTCAGTTGGCCGTCAACGGTGGCGGTATACTCGTCCTCCGCCCCGTCCCACGTACTAAGGACGCGGTACAGAGGTTGTGGTCGAGCTATAATACATCCTCTATAGTACTTTCGGTCAATCTAAACGGTGAAAGTCATTAACCCTCTGTCAAAAGATTTGTCATACTCCTTACAAGCCGTCATTGACAACAGAAAAGTGACTACTGATAGTATAACACTTTGTTGTCAAATTTTGTTTGTATTTTTTTTTTGAGATGATCGCTACCGCTTAGAACTTATAGCATCGTTAAACGAAATTTTCTTTAAAGTCAATTCAGTATTTTAAACGTAACTTGCTTAGTCTGAATCGAAAATAATCTTGAAAAGATCTTTACAAGCTATAGATCCGTGATATATCACACTTGCCATATATGGCGTTATCTGCGGATTTCTCAACAACCAGCGAGCCAATTTATTTATATCTGTCATTCATACTGACTTCAAGGTCTGTGTATTTGTAGTTAGATGCAATCTATATTACTTTAGCTGTTTCCCGCGACTCCGTCCGCATGGTATGTCGACTCCGACTATGTATTAGAGATGGCGCTGTGAAAAATGATTTTTCCTGTTTTCCATTGGCATTAAAAAAACCGACCTGAAATAGCGCTGTGCTGTGTTACATCAAGTGAGTAAGTTTAGCAGATGCCCAACTCCCTACAACTTTATTCCATTTCCCTATTCTTCTAACCTAGTCTCTACAAAAATAGCCTTAAATAAAATAGCCAGCAATGCACTTGCACTTCTGAGGTTACACGTGTCCATGGGCGACGACAGTTGCTTCCCGTGAGGTGGCTCGTCTGCTTGCTTGTCCGGTTTCCGAATATGTATGAGGGTTTTGTGAAATGTTTGACAGAAGTTAATTGATTTAGGTACTTTTGTATTTTATCCGTCCCATATAACTATTCAGTTCGGAGTACCGAGTGCGAGATTTTTTTTGACATTAGATCGTGAACGCGTTTCGCGTTTACAAAGGATTTTATATGAGATTTGTACAGCGCCACCTAGCGATGCTCTCGGACACATGCACAAATTCCATATAAAAATTTAAAAAATTACTCGCTCTCGGCACTCAGAACTCAGTTGTAGTACTCTGTTAAGTACTAATACTGAAAAGGTTTTTCTATTATTACGCTTTTGTTTAGTGTAAGCTGTAGCAGTAGGACTCATTGACCGCTACCGCTTACACTAAACCTTCTGTAGAAAAAAAATACGTTATGCAAACCGTGATTGTCAACAACAAAGTGGCAAAACCTAAAAACTGATCTCTATTATATACGTTGGACTGACGATGTCTTCAAAATGACAACTCTTTACCGAGACGATTTGAACGAGTAGGAACGAGTGGGAAAAACACTTAATCTTTTTTTTTTTAACTAAAAGTTTGACGCGATGAAGTTAGTTTGTTATTTCGTAATCTTTTTTTATATTATAGTTCTATAAAAGAGTGTGTGTTATGTAAAACTCATTAGTTCCTTTCCCGCTCGCCACTGCCATCAGCGCCAAAATACCGCGATTTGATCGCTTTACTATGGCTAGGTCTAGCGTATTTATAATACAGAGGCTAGTGGGCAAAACAAACTTAGTTGTCAATCGCGGTTTGTATAGAAATTTCATTTTTTTACTGAGAGCTGACGACCGCTACCTTCAAGATTGAGTGAATGCATAATTTATACATACTTCCATATCCATACTAATATCATAAATGCGAAAGGCTGTCTGTAAAGGCTGAACCGATTGCTAATTTTGGCAGGGAGATACTTTGATTCCCGAGAAAGGACATAAGATAATTTTTATGCAGGAAAAATGAACGGTTCCAGCGCGATAAACGAATGTTGGTGCAACAAAGTTGCGAGCATCATATAACAAGTAATATTGCTATCACGTAATAATATTTGTAACATTACTACATATTTTGGTGTACTGTATGGTGACATACCGGTCTCATACATATTACACTTTATTACAAAGTAACTATTACAACCGTAACTTTAATATAACCGTAACCGAATACCGAACATGGCTGGTAGATTTATCTTAGTTTATGGCAAAGAGAGTGTTAATTAATATAATTAACCCCACGTTTACGGCGATCTAATTAGAATAAACGTTATTAGATTCCAGCAGAACCTGCGGAACCCTAAATTACATCAGCGGCCATACATCCTCGAGTTAATTAAGTATGAAGTGGGTTCTGTACACGCTGCCACCGGAAGACGACAAACGTATGGCTTCCGCTTGAGTCAAATGACTTACTGTATAGTGGGATTTACTAGAATAACATCATCCAAGTGTTCTTAAACCTGTATACTTTTTATTCGCGCCGAGGATTATTAAAATAACGTATGAGTCTTATTTTTTAATAATAATTATAATTTTTAATAGTTTTTAAAATGTATTACACATAAATCTTTGTTATTTATATTCCTGTAATAATATGTAAATAAATTTTATTCATTAAAATACTTTGAAAAACTATAGAATTTGTGAAAAACTTCCGACACTCTCTTTAAAAAATTTCCTTTCCTCCGAGAATTTTTAAAAGTTTCAATAAATATTTAACCTCAAGAAAAGTTGGCCCTAGAAATGAGAATTATGTCTCATGCCATCAATAAATTAGTTTCATAGTATTAAAAAATATAAATAATAATTGATATTTGTCTCTGTGTGCGGCAGTAAGTGATGCAGCGATACTGATGATTCACTACATTCATCACGCGAAAATCGTATAGCATCACAGTATAAATAATATACAGTAGACTACCCTTTACAACACAATCGGTCACTGACATACACAATCATGATTTCACATAGCTTTAGCGAACTGAAGGCCTAAAAAGGTCCTTATTAACAATATTGCAAAAGGATAATTGGTTTGTAATTTATTTTAGTACACTTAGTTAAAAAATCTAAGAGTTTAAATTAGTATTTAATGTAATATGTTGGACGCTTCACACCACGTCAGTCTGGTCCCGTGCTAAGTACCCGAGGGACTCGAGTTACAGGTACCAGACAACGAAAATATATATAAATTTTTATACTACACACATAATATCTACATATATTTAATACACATCCAAGAGTCAGGAACATTGAAAAATTTTTTTTGCTCCGTCGGCGGCATTCGAACCCGCGACCCCCGGCTTAAGCTACCAACGCGCTTACCAACAGCCACATAGGTCGTCAGTCAATAAAAAAGTTACCAAAATTAATTTGAATTAATTGTGAAATTACCGTTTTGTAAAATCAGTAGTTATTTGCAGAAAAAATTACAAAATGAATTGCTCGTAGTGATATTGCAAACAGTCGTTTTAGAGGGAGAGGAAAACTTGTTTATGTTTTAGAGAATTTGATCTCAAGAACTCGCGTACGCTACTGTATTTTATAGTGGTATCACTATGCTGTATACATAACTGTGGGCAAAAACTGTAATGGCCTTAATCCCAGATAAGTATGTACATGTAAAAACATAGGCTCGCTAGTAATTACTCACGAGCGGCTCAGCCTTGGATACTGTTACTAAAAAAGTATTGGACGTCGATCGCAGGCATGGAGGTATGGTGGACGAATCAAAAAATGCATTCAGGCCGCGCTAGTCGACCTTTTAACCGACGAGAAAAAGGAGAAGGTTATTAGCTCTTGGATTATTATGTAATTAAATATATGGCTTCAATATTTTATTGTGACTTAATGTATTTTTATCAATAACACGCTCGTTGCCCGCGACTTCGTCGGCGTGGTAAATTTTCTTTTGAATTTTTTCCTGATTTTTTTTCTGCAAACCTCATGGAGCCCGAGACTTTTGCAACAAATGCAAAACCGTGGAAATCGGTTCGTGCGTTCTAGAGTTATATCGTCAGAAATTAAGACTCGACTTATTTTCATAAAATACATTAAAATTATATTCTTCTTATCTCAATTGTTACGAACAATACTTAATACATGAATGCCTCATCTTTAAAACACTCAAACAAAACGATTTGAAGAGTACCAACATATTATTATTTGGCTTAAACTTTTATAGCTAGACCTCTTCGTAATCGATGATTTTCGTGGAGAGCATGGTGAAAAGGAACTCTAGCTACCGATTATATTCGCCTTAGATCGGCGAGTTGAAAGTGACAGACTATGGCCGATCACGTGGACACTTGCACGATGATCGTGCCCAATAACAAACAACCAACATCGGCGATTATGTAGACGCTGCATTAAACATAGATTACTTATCGTCAACATTTTTTTGTTTCAGTCGTTGCTATAGCGCTCTTGAGTATGTCCGTTTAAAACTGTATTACTTCTAAGAAGCTACTTTAATAAGCCCTTCGTTGCTTAGTATTGACTGTAAGCAATCGCGAAACAATTATTTAATTGCGATTGTGCAAGTGTCTGCCAATTTGTGGTCGATTGGCGGGCGTATATTACGACATTTCTTGGACAAAAAAAGCCAACTTTGAAGGGAAATGAAGACCGCATGGGCAGTTACTGCGGCATTTCCGTAGCTAATAGCGATCGCGATATGAGTCAGTAGCTTCGTGAAGCTAACTTTAAAGAAATATTGCTACATATCGTCTGTTATTAGTGTTGAAGTTCTCCAAAACGCGATGTACTTGAATTATTCATTTTAAAATATTTTTCCTATATATACATATTATCATATTTTAACAAATTTTTAGTAATATTAAGGTCCTCTTTTACAAAAGTATGGGAGCGACGTTGCCCATTTCTTAATAGATATGTCTTACCTTATTTGACGTTGTGGTCGCTGTCATGTGAACATTTTCGGCTACTCTCATACGAGAGATCTGTGGACAATACAATAGATATATTAATTATTATATTTTGTGTATATTTGTATATATATGTATAGTTTGTCAATAATATTATTACCGGTTAGGGTTAAGTTTTTTGTTGTTTTAAAATGATATTCTTGTATGTATTTTTTTCTCTATTACTTTTATTATAAGTTTTAATTGTATGTGGTATACTTGTCTTACACACTGTTATGTTTTTGTTATAAATTTCCTGTTATGCTTTCGGTTGCTTGGAAGAAATTGCTGCATAGCAATAAAGCCGCCGCTTGTGTTTAGTTACATAGTTTTAAGTTCTTATTTCTTTTATTCATTTGTAATGTGTAAATGTAATAAAGAATATTTATTCATTATTATGAAAACATTGATAGAATTATTGTGAGTATACACCAATACTAATATTATCCTTTATTTTAGGATTTCTTGAAAAATAAAATAAACAATCAGGAAAGTTAAAGAGCCAGATTGCGGATCGAAGTTGGTTAGTCGCGTTACCCAGCCGAAAGATCGCGGAATCAAATCACATGGAACTGACATATTACGACTAAATTGACGTAGGCCGTCAACTGGCTCTGTCTCAATTTCCTCAATGGGACATAATTTGGCATACGAGTATATTTTTTTCATATTTCCTTTTTTGTTTTTATAATATACTAGTTGATGCCCTCAACTTCGTTGCGTTTAAATTTGTACATCACGGGAACTGTACATTTTCCCGGGATAAAGAGTAGCCTATGTGTTACCTAGACTTAATGGCTATTAAATAAAAAAACATTTATTCGAATCCGTTCAGTAATTCCGGAAATTAGCGCGTACAAACAGATAACTTTTTTTGTCGATTTGTTTTGTATTACTGTTTCTAAGCCGACATTGATTAGTTTGTAAAAATTTTAATAGGGAATATGCATGATTTCTTATTATTTAATTAAATAAATCTTACGTTTTTGAAAAACGATGTAGTCCAATCAGGTTTTTGAAAACAACAAAGTTACAAGCCTTTAAAGTAGTCAGTTAGAAAGAGAGATCCGATATTAATTGTGATGTCAAATTCCATAAGCTGCATACAAAG
>JAOTAV010088311.1:0-11743 GCA_026546445.1 Cyclargus thomasi | reverse complement strand
CGGTTCGTTACGCGGAAGACTTTCAATTAAATTACAACCGAGGGTGCGAGTTATATCTCTTTATAGCTTTTAATATGTCTCCGAGTGGGGTAATTGTAAAATTTGAATATTTAGCAGCTTGATATCCTTGTGAATGGGAAAATAACCTTGAAGCCAAATTGAAGTCTGTGATTGAATTGAGAATAGATTATAGTTTGTTTTATAACTCCCCTTTTTTTTCTTTTTATAAAAAAGGGGGCAAACGAGCAAACGGGTTACTTGATGGAAGGTAGCTTCCGCCGCTCATAGACACTTGCAACATCAGAATTGCAGGTGCGATGCCGGCCTTCCTTTACACTATACATTTAAACTTCGATCAAATATTATTGAGTTGCACAGATCCCATCAAAATTGAATAACATCATTATGTTATTTAATTGGTGCCATTGCACCAAGACTATCTGAAACAAAACAACTAAATCTAGTAATAAGACCGCCCTTGTGGCACCAATGTATTTTTATTATGCTTTTGTATAACTTTGGTATCATTGTATTGTGTGCGCAATAAAGAATATTTCATTCATTCATTAAATCAAAATCAAGTGTATTAAAAGATATAACTTAACTTAATGTATTATGATAAAACTTAACTCACAATCGTACAAAAGTTAAAATCGTGGTCTCGGAGCGACTAGGAGCTGATTAGCGCTTAAGTGCGGTTTTTCCGTTGCCACTTTTTAGACATTTAAATATTTTTGGTCGAATTTCGACCACAGGGCGACCTCTAGTAATAATAAATTGTTTTGTATGGAAGTGTAAATATATATAACAGGTAAACATTTCACGTCGAAGTTTGTCCTTTGCCCAATAATTATAAACAGGAAGTAACTGAATGCGAATACTTTTTCTGTCATGTTGCCCACTTCAGTTCGTTTAACAATTTTAGGGACGAGTCGAGTTTAGATTAAAAATTCTCTTAGCACTTGACCCCGGCGATAACTCAAGGAACGGAAATTCCCCGAGACTCTCGAGATGTAATGGCCACAAGAATCTAGATAAATCGACTTTTTGCCTAAATATAAGGAGTTGGTGTAAAAATATCAGGCTAATAGTCTGGAGTTTTTAACTTAGAACATTTACATAATACGGGGCGACATGGCAGATACGCTGCGAAAGATTATAATCTATCTTACGGTAACGTGTTTTTTTTAAGACATGAGAGCATGAAGGAGATAACTAACGTATTTAAACGTTAGATCATTTACTTACTCTTCTCTTATTAATTGTAAAAAACATTTGACTTAATTACTCCAAAATCTATCTACGTATAAAGATTTACATAGACCTATAATTTTTCATTTCAAACTTTTTTTTTATTTCAGACTTTCCCGATTCTAATACCTCCATTTATGAAAAAAGAGGGAGTTTTTAAATTCTCTCTTTTGAGATCTCGCTTCTTTTACTTATGACTTGATATTCGTAGGACCAAAATCCCTGGTATATTACAATATGTCCGTTAAGACATTTTTTTTATATTTAGGCGGCAAGCGAGCAGACGGGTTGCCTGATGGAAAGAAACTGGCGTTGCCCATGGACACTCGTGCCATCCGAAGAGTCGCAAGTACGTTGACGGCCTTTATGGGAGAACAGAGAATGGGAATAGAGAATGGGAATAGAGAATGGGATTAGGGAAGTTGGGCTACCGGTAAACTCACTCATTGTACGACAACACAACACAATGCCGTTTAACGCCAGTTTTCAGTGAGGTCGTGGTATCACTCCGGTCAAGCCAGCCCATATGTGCTGAAGCATGGCTCTCCCTCGGGAATGAGTATCCGCATTATGTACTTGAGATCGGTACACGCCTCCACCGGGGTTCAAACCTGCACCCTCTCGAGTGCGAACCGAAGGTCTTACCCGCTAGACTAAGGACGCTCAAAACTTGACAACTCTATCCGTTAAAACAGTTACATAAGTGCATCTTGATGTCGATTAAAAGTAGGTATAGTCAGAGTGAGTATATTAGCTCTGGTGTCATGCTGGAATAGACTAGAAATACATGACTGACAAAATCATCACTCTTCCTTTTGAGAGTCGAGTGAAAAGCTACTCTTTTACAGATGGTGACGATATGGATAGCCGGCGTGAGAGCGCCCGGGGCATCATCCCGAAAGCCAAGATCAAGACTGTCAAAATGACATTTGTCATTGTTTTTGGTGAGTGTTCGCTGCTATACCTGATTTAGCATTAGCAATATCTCGGTAAATATAAGTACGGTAATGTATCCGACAATTAGTTAAACTAAACCATTCTCAAGTCTCCTTAAACACATAAAAAATTTCATCAAGTTCCGTTTAAATTACAAGAACTACCCTAATAATTATTCATGTTAAATGTCTTAATTTGATTCCGCTTTTCAGTAACAAAAATTTCTACTCGGGTACATAATTACATTTTTATGAGACTCATTAGACCTGGCTTCTGTACTCTAGGGTAAATTAAATGGTGTAATATTCATCTTGAACGCATTTTAAACAATCTTAATTATAAAAATTCGTTGGTACAGTTCATTAAACATTTTGTCCTCAAGTATGTTTTAAATGTTAAATTAATATTTTAAAAGAGAATATGATAAATGACGCCCTCAACACTATTTTCGATATTCAATTATGCAAAATGTGCTGTTCTTATCCGGTAATATCAGGTAATTATTTTGCTCGTTCGCCCCATATTTTTTTATAAAAAAAACAAGTCGGCAGTGCCCTACGCCGTCATGTTTTCGAGATTATTTTCTATTGATAAAATGCAACTTTATGATATTGGCTATTGGTTTCGTTTTATACCGACACTGGTCTAGCGTCCATGTCGTCGCCGCTCTGTAGTGGCGTAGAGCAAAAGCAAACTTAAAGTGTACGACATACAGTGGCATTATCAGTTGTACAGTGAAATAATATCGTTGACGGTGACGGTGAGCGGTGGACAAACGGCGTTAAGGTCGCGTCATATTTGCGGTGTGACTTGACCCTAAGCCGACAGTTAGGTGCTTTGAAAAGTTGTTCACGTCAGAATCTTACTTAAATTAAAGTTTATCTATTAAAGTTTATCCAAATCTATTGGCCACACTCACAGATTATAATCTGTGAGTGTGGCCAATAGATTTGGAACGAGCCTGTCAGGTTCAGACATCAACTTCAGTTATTTAACCTTTAAATTTATGGAAAAACGAACCTTAGACCCTTGGAATAGAGTGTTTTTCGAGCAAATGTTGTTGTGAATTGTAGGCTCAAATACCTAACTGTCAATACTTATCGGAATCCAATTGGGTCAAGTATCAGTAGCCCTAAACATGTCCGAGGGCCTGAAACTTCCAGATTATTATATTATACTAGTTGTGCCCCGCGGCGCTACCCGTGGCTTAGACGAGACTAAAAAGTACCCTATGTTTTAATCCAGGATACCAGCCATGTAAAATTTTATCGAAATAGTTCCAGCCGTTTAAAAGTGAAGACGTGACCAACACATACACTCACAAACTCGCAATCTTTCGCATTTATATTATTAGTAAGATAACAAAAATCAAAATCTTTTTATTCAAAATAAGTACGTTAAGTACACTTTCTGAACGTCGAGACTACGGTGCCTACCACCGGTTCGGGAACTAACCCGGCGAGAAGAACCGGCGTAAGAAACTCGCACGGGTATATGTCTTAAAACTAATTTAATAAACAATCATCATCATAGTTTTAAATACATAAGTAATTGTAAGTCAATATAAATATTACAATCTATTGTAACTTATTTATAAAATAATTATAAAAAATAAATAAAAAAAAAACAAAAAAACATAAGATGGAATATGTTTGAAACAAAGGATTTAAATTAGACAGGTGTGAAGAGACGATTGTCTAAAGCTAAAAAAAAGGACGCTACGTCGTAGCTAGCCTGCTCCGTTATAGCTAGCACGCTACGTCGTAGCTAGCCTGCTCCGTCATAGCTAGCACGCTACGTCGTAGCTAGCCTGCTCCGTCATAGCTAGCACGCTACGTCGTAGCTAGTCTTCTTCGTCATAGCTAGCATGCTACGTCGTAGCTACCTTGCTCCGTCATAGCTAGAATGATACGTCGTAGCTAGCCTGCTCCGTCATAGCTAGCACACTACGTCGTGGCTAGCCTGGTACGTCGTAGCTATCCTGCTACATCGTAAACGTCCTTCTAAATTATTACAAACATGCTACAAATTGTACGTCTCGACATTCCTGATAAGGCGTAGCTTTTTATGATATTTAGAGGGCAAGCAAGCAGACGGGTTACCTGATAGAAAGCAGCTTCCGTCGCTCATGGACAGTTCGTCGCCGGCCTTATAAGAATAGGGAATAGGGATAGGGGCTAAGGGAAATTGGGCCACCGGTAAATTTACTCACTAAACGAAACACAGCACAACGCCGTTTCACGCCAGTTTTCTGTGTAGTATCACTACATTAGAGCTTATAATTCGGATTGTATACTCTGATTCGTCGTATTTACAATGTTGGTGTGCAACGTCGAAGTTTGATTGCCACGACGTAGCTCATCTTGTATGTATCTGTAGAGTACATGAGAGTCATTAAGGATTATTAATACTAGCAGATTTCAATTTAAATGTTAAACTTAATATAAAAAGTATAATCTTTCATAGTATCCTTTCTATTGAGGATAAAATTTTATGTTTATGTTTCGATGCATCTAACAATATATTTAAAAAAATAACAAAATTGCCGTTTAATGTAACAAACTGAGTTTTCTTGCCCTAAACGATAAAAAATGGCCTGATACCCGGGACGCCATTAGAGTTAAGTGACCAAAAAGGTTATAATGCGTCACATGACCGCCCCGAGCGGTCCTCGTAAAATGCAGATTTCATAACCATTTTAATGCTTAAAGCTTTTTATATGCATTTTAAAGTGTGTATTAGATTGATGGAAATTGGATAACTAACTTTATAAATATTTATTTTATGGTAGCTGAAAGCGTTGGGGTTTATTGACAGGAAAGGACAAAAGTCGCTGGTGTTGCTAATTTTTACCTCGGTGGGTGTGTAACTTCGATCAAATATTGTAAAGATTCACAGTTGCTGCCTTAAAAGTGGCACCGGCGCTTAAGCGCCATTCCGTTCCTATAGTCGCTGCGAGACCGTGATTTTAACTTTTGTACGATTGTGAGCTTTAAACATCAAATAAGGTATTATTTTTCAATACGCTTTACACAATACCATTTTTATTTATGTTGTTTTGTGTCAGATAGTCTTGATGCCATTATTTTATCAAATTTTGAAAGTATTTCTGCATCTTATTAATATTTATTCGAAGGTGTGTACCTAATGAAAAAAATTTGAAGGATGTCACACCGACTTTGTAGTGGAATATCAACTAAATGTGCTCAGCCGTGAAGGAGTCACGCGAGTTTAGGTCGCTAGAAAATCATGAAGTTATCTAACAGGTTTAGTGAATTTACAAATAGACGGTTATGTTGCAATCAATCAAAAAGTCCTCAAGCTAAAATGCCGCTATGTACAAAGAGTACTTTTTCAGTTACGAGCAAAAAGCGCGCGTTCTAATGTAACGATTAACATGCACATAACGGCAATATTGGTTTTGATAACTCCATACTGTAAAAGAAAAGTTTTTTTTCTGATTATGATGGCATCAAAATGTCAAAATCGTCCAGATGTTGGTTAACGGCATTTAAGGTTGAGAACGGCAAAATACTAACCTCCGAAGAAAAAAAATTCGTCGGTTTATCATCTTTTAACTACATGTTCAATTTTCATTCAATTGCAATTAAATGCTTCCGTGGGATAAAAATTTACTCAGATAAAGCTGAAGGAAAACTGTATATACTATATACTCGTATTGCATCAAAAAATACTTACGAATACTAATAATTTATTTTTTTTAGTTTGGTGTAAAAGTGACTGATTTAATTACAACGAAACTTATGTCGAACAAAGGTTATGAAAGGACTTAAAGCCTCGCCCTTCATGAAATTCCACTTCGGCGTAATTCATCGGCTATTTAGCAATATGTGTCGTAGGCCGTCGTGGGCGTATAAAACGAATAAGAACCGATTGGGGGCATATTAATATTGCCAAAGTAAGGATACGCCCTGAAGAACATTTGCCATAAAACATCTTGCTATCGGTAAATTTATGAACATGAAAAATGTGTCATTAATAAAATATATTCGATGGTGCTTTTAGAGTTACGCAAAATATTGACTTTTGAAGTGGAATTAACAACGTGTTCGGCTTTGTTATGTTTGACATAAATAAATCTTAATAAAAATAATGGATTCCGAATCCAGTTTCAATATTTTACATCACACACCGCAAACGACTTTATATTACGTCACGAGCTTTAGCCCGCGGCATCTCTTAGATAGCATATACGAGTATATCAAATTCTTGACGTAGCTAAAGCGAACCAATTATGGCCAAACACAACACGTGAATGAACTATCACTTTCCGGACCCTTTTAAAGGGCCGGCAACGCAACTGCAACTCTTCTAATGTTGCTAGTGTCTACAGGCGTGGTAGTTCCTTTCCATCAGGTAAACCGTTTACTTGTTTGCCCCCTTATTATATAAAAAAAACCTTAATAAAGCTACTAACGCCCTATCCTTACACCAACAAATAATTTCAACACAGCCCTCGAGACATAAATAAATATGTTTTCAGAATACCTGACTAATATTATGGAAAAAAGGTTGTATCAAATACTGCGCTGCTCCCGTCCCGAAGTTATACTACAAACGAGTTTCATATTTTGTCAATCTTCATTATTTTATTTTGCGTTGGTGCAAAGTGCTTTTTTATTGCTAGTCGAGTAACATGGGCGTGTGTGTGTGGTGTATATGAGTTTATTATGTCTAATCGTTGATGTACTATCAGGGAAGTTGATTCATAGCCAGATTGCGTACCTAAGTAGGTTGGTCGCGTTATGTGATCGAAAGCAACTACCTTCACGTCACCAGTAGACAGTCACAACATCGGAAGTGTTACAGGTGAGTTGCCAACTTTTTAAGAGGGAATACGCTCTCTTTTTGGAGGTTCACGGATCGTATCGGTTCCGAAAAACTGCTAGCGAGAGTTCTTAATAGATATCTACTGTGGTAAGCAGAACATTAGTTAAACTAGTTTCGTAACCAGTACAGAGCAAAAAATTGGTAGCATTTCTGAAAGCTTTAAATCTAAAAGGTTAAAATTTATAACAGAAAAATATAAAATAAAAATGAGATACTGGAAATTGAACCCGGCCCTCTTCGTACCTAAGTAGGCACCCTAGCCACTCCACCATGCCGCTGATGACAAGTGCGTCGGATTTGTCGATATTATTAAGCAACTAAAAACGGGAAACATATTTATTGTATTAGAGCGACCTTTAAATATTTTATTAATTTTGTTTTTAAGTATTTGTTGTTATAGCGGCAACAGAAATACATACTCTGGAAAAATTTCAAATCTCTAGCTATTACCGTTCTTGAGATACATCCTGGAGACAGACATGCGGGCAGACAGACAGACGGACAGACATCGAAGTCACAGTAATAGGTTCCCTTTTTTACCCTTTAGGTACGGAACCCTAAAAACGCACTGTGGACTTTTCATAGAAGATGCCAATATTTGTTCCCAGTGTTCGTGTTCTGCTGGTCACCCTACATGGTCTTCGACCTGCTGCAAGTCTACGGCTACGTGCCCGACACTCAAGCCAACATCGCCATCGCATCGCTCATACAGAGCCTGGCGCCGCTCAACTCCGCCGCCAACCCCGTTATATACTTCATATTCTCCAGCCGGATATTCCTCAGTTTGAGGTAAGTGAGGATGAGGTCTTCCTCAACCGTAACAAACTAAAGGGGGCCTGATGCGCAGGCCAATATTGCTATAGCATCACTCATCCAGAGACTGGCACGTCTCAACTTCGCTTTTAACCCCATTTATACTTCAGCCGGATATTCCTCAGTATAAGGTAAGTGAGGAAGAGATCTTCCTCAACTCTAGGAAAAAAGTGCATGAAACGCAAGCAAACAAGTTATAGTATTTCTAAGTGCCAACCTTATTACATACTACTTACAGCTCTTTCACTTTTATAGATAATCGCAAAGTGAAGAACGCTTGCCAACTAGCTATTTAACGTGTCTGTGTTGCCAATGCACAATGCACTCCCCGTAATATCTCTCCACTTGTATATATTTCTAATATTAAGGTTAGTTTTTCGTCAATGTTCTTTCTCGTTTTTTTTTTAGCGATACGTCGCTTACTAAGTTTCATAAGTGAAAAAAGGTATAAACAATTTCAAATGACATTCCTCAATTTGAGTATCGTATTAATCTCAAAGTTTCTGTATATAACATTTATCTGCTCGTGTTAATTGTGCTAATTAATATCAATCAATTTGATTAATTAAATTGAAATGGATCATCCTGATGGTAATTATGATAATGATTTATTTATAGAAATTAATCGCGATGTGTGGCAACATTTGGAGATTTAATTTAATATTGGCGTATGTTATTTATTGGGCACATCGCGTTAAAATTAATTAATTAACGATAGTAATTGATCGCTATGGCAGCCATATTTTGACGTCAATACATCTTGTTCATAGTTATTGTACATATTTTAATCTTATCGGTGTTAAAAAAGCTTTCTTATAACTTACGTAACAATTACCTTGCAGTCGTAGTTATCAAAAAAGCAATATTATACGATCACCGTCGTCCTCATTTCGTTAAAACTTCATAAATTTGCAGAAAAAAAAAAGTTTTATTTTTCTGTTCATTTTACACTAATGAAACAAATACATTTACGACACTACACAAAGGAAGGAAGTTGGTTAAGACAAAAACTTTCGCGCTTCCTTTCTCATTTTATTCTCTCAAAGCTCATTCAATGAATGTTAAACTTATGATGCAATGAAAGAAAGCTCGAGAAAACCCAAACTTCTAAACTCTCCATAAATTAGATTAAAAGACGATACTTTCTAAAGTTGTAGCTGGAGGAAATAAGTTGTTGAAAGTTTGGAGTGCACCAATAAACGTGTTACTCGCGAACTTCTTATAAAAATATTGTTCATATCTCCAGAGATGAAACTTGAAAGCGGATAAAATATTACTTTGATTGAAATGTTTCCGTTGCTAAACCGTAGTTCAAATATTATCCAAGTTTCACTCGATTAAGCCTATTGACTGGTTAGTGATCAAATCCAGTAACTGGCCCGAAAACATATCCAGGAGCTGGCCAGTAAAACTAGACAGAAACTAGAAATGACGCCGCCTACAACTGACCAAACACACTAAAAGTCTCAATTTGACTCTGTAAGCCCACACATAATCGCCATATTTGAAGTATAGTAAATCTGGCCACTTACTAGACAGTTGGCAGTACACTAGCCAGTTCCTAGTTTAACTTAGCCAGTTACTAGCTAGACATTCGATTTTATTTTTACTAGAAAATTTTAAATTAATAAACAGCACATAGAATTACGTATTTGCCACATCGTAAGGTTCAGCATTCTGTAATTTTTATGACATTTTCATGTTAAAATTTATGTTCAATATATTTTACTAACATTTATTAAGCAAAGCATATTGTGTGTCAAAAACTACATAAATGTTATCAGGGGCGTATTTTAAGATTGCTAGCCCTGGCCTTTTTTAGCTTGATAATCTAGCTTGAGCTAGAATGATAGACGAAAAGCTCTAGCTAGGGTTCCGTTCATCATCCTAGGGCTCCATCCAGTGACGTAACTATACCATTAGAGGCCCGTGGCAAATTCGTTTTTGTTCCACGGTAATAAATGAATTTGGTTCCAGGAACATTCCCCCCTACAAGTGGCTTTGGTGCATGGCACCAGATGATGTAGGGGGAGAGTCGCGTGCTCACACAGAACTATTCACTTCGTCCCACCGCAGGACCCGTCATGAGCTCACATTTAGGGTATGTACACTGATCCTTGGAGTCCCCTAATTCATTTTTTATGAAATAATAAAATTCGGGTTTCCCTTCCTGATGATTTAACTTCAGAACGCACGAATCGATTTCCACGGTTTTGAATTCGTTAGAAAGCTCTAGGGCTTTCTAACGAATGCAAAAAAATTAGGAAAAATTTTAAGAGAAATGTATTCGCGTTGACGGAGTCGCAAGCAACAGCTAGTTTTTTAATAAATAAGAGGGTAGATAGTAGACGGATCACCGGATGGAAATACACCGTCACCGCCGACGGACACTTGTGATATCTGAGGCGTTGCAAGCACCTTGCCGGCATTTTATTATATAGAGAATAATGCAAATGTGTCTGTCTGTTAGTATCCTCTTCCTCTATTCACCTTTTTCACACCCAATCCGCTGAACCGATTTTGCTGAGATTTAATATGGAGATACTTTGAGTTTCGGCAAAGGACACATGATTCATCCCCGGTACGGTACCCCGCCATAAACAATTTTTGGCGCAACGGACTCGTGGGTGTCATCGTCACCTATATAAGACCGCTCTTTCTTTGCTACCAAGGAGATATTAACCAACAGACATAGCTGAACTTTAAGACCATGATATAATTAAATTATTTGAAGAAAACGGAACAAAATGATTCAACAAAAAACATCACAAAATAGCAACCATTTACAGACGGCGACATCGAATAAAACAGAAACATTTCTCTGTAAATAAGTATCACAAGCTACTAACCTACTTTCCAAGCTGTAATGATAATGTTCTTTTGTAATGGTCATTAATATTTTTTATGTCCACTTTGACACTATAATATCTAAGTGGTAATACGATATTATTATAATACAAAAGTCCTGTCGACGGATAAAGATTTTTAGATAAGCCTTACGTTTCTTCCATTCTCTAAAGTTCATTCAACTTTGTTCAGCTAAAGGACTTCTGCTAAAATTTGTAACGCTTGCCAAATAAATAAAAAAAGGTTGTTTTTTTACATACGCCTTTAAACTAATAATGAAAAAAAAAATTAATGTACAATCCGAGAAATTGAAACAGATACAGATCGTGGATCTAAGTAATTTGGTCGGGTTATGTCAAACTCAGCAGGCAGATCACGACTTACATGGCATTAACATATTCCGACCAAATGACGTAGACATGTCAACTGGTTCTCTTTCGAATTCCCTTTAACACACATACGCATGATAATATACATTTTTTTTTTTTATTTTAGGTAAAGAACGATAGTCTGAACTATCCAAAACGAATTCATCAGTTCAACAGCAGCTCACGTAAGGTCCGTCTTCATCTGCCAGATGGTACCAACAACAACTGTCAGCCGAGGATCAGGGAGGATACTTTTCTATAAGGACGTTTCGCAAAATAATTCAAAACCCGTAAAAAAGCATTAGGCAAGTCACAACTTCACCTCTGACTTCAGAGCTTCTAGGATAGATCAGGGGTTCTTAACTTTAAATGTAACGCTATAATAACTTAAAATATTATTTTATTAAACCAAATGTTCCTCAAGACGAAAAGGTTAAGAACTACTGATTCAGATGGTACCAATAACACAGGGAAGATACTTTCTTGTAAAGATAACTACTTTATTATAATAGTTAGTGCAAAGTACAGTAACACATCTTGGTCTAGTATAGTGGTACCAACATCAAAAAACTGCCAACCAATGATCATTGAAGATGACTTCCTTGAGAGGGCGAATAAAGCAAAAAATAAAACATCGTCTTTCTCTCTTCACACTTACGACCGTTATTCATATGCCA
>JAOTAV010088300.1:0-11745 GCA_026546445.1 Cyclargus thomasi | reverse complement strand
GACCCTATGCGGGGTAGACCTGTCGCTTATAATTTAACAATAAATCAATATTATCCTAAGTTGTTTTCAATAAGATTATATCATTAATCAATAGTATATGTACCCAGAGTTCAAATTTAATTATATAAAAAAAAACTGTCAAAGTCACAGACATTTTAAAAATCTCGCACACACTAATAACATTTCAAAAATTTCGCGAGCCCGCATAAAACTGCGCTTTTTCGCAACTGGTAATGGTGGCCTATGTCAATCACACAAAACCTATTTGGTTAGGTCAATATCAGCAGAACTACACAAAAATGATTTCAAAGTACCCTCAAGTGCAAAAACACTTTCTTTTCTTCAAAAAACTTTTATAGGTTACCTGTTTGAGCTTAGTTCCTTTTTTAAATTATATCTGTGTCAATTTGAAGACCGAAGTAAAAAGCGTTAATAAATGGACATTTTAATGGCGGAGCCCAAAAGCGTCCATAAAACCTCGAAAATCTTAATTTTAATGCCCAAATGTGTCTGTTCCATATTCAAATTAGGCCCGACCAAGTACATTTCCCGAAGTCAATGCTTTATTTGTGTCGAAAAATTATTATAATATTATATTTTCCCTGTCGTTCCGTACCGTAAAGATGACAACGGAACCCTATTACTGAGACTTCTTTGACTTTGGACAGCGTCACTAAAATTTTTTGCTACGAAGATACTTAGTATGGAGTAGCCACGAATAATAGCTCTAATGGAATTACGTAACATTGGCTTTATAAAATATTTTTACGTTAAACAAAAAAAATATTTGATTACAGTGAGCTCTCCATTTTTATTGGATTACTTTCATTTGTGTTTTTTTTTCTTTTTTTATTTAATGAATTGCTATTTGAAATCTTAACTTTAGGTTTAATGAAAAGACCGGCCAAGTACGAGTTGAACTCGCGCACAAAGCGTTCCGTAATAGACGTTTTGAGAGCGTCCGTGGCCCAGTGGGTAAGACCTTTGTTTTCACACTCGAGAGGGTGCAAGTTCAAACCCGGGTGGAGGCGTGTACCAATGAGACATTTCCCGATCTCAAGTACATAATACTCATTGCCGTGGGAGAGCCATGCTTCGGCCTGCTCGACCGGAGTGATACCAAGGCCTCACAGAAAACTGACGTGAAACGACGTTGTGCTGTGTGTCGTTTAGATGTCGCAAGTGTCCATAGGCGACGGCAGTTACTTTTCATCAGGTAAACCTTAGCCGCTTACCCCCTAAATCTCATATAAACAAGATCCACTTTCGAAAACAGGGTACCGAATTCTAACGAAAACCTTTTAAACAAACAAAACAAACAAGCATTTCAATTCAAAAACAGATGGCGAAAACACTCGTTTTGATGTAAAACACCTTGGGTAGTACCAATTATACGGTTAAAAAGTAACGGTGCGTAGCATCATTATAGTGTTGATGATGATGATGATGGTTATTTATGAAATTGATGAAGTGGCATTTGCTTTGAGTTGTCCAGATAAAGCCGAAATCCCCGAATCGCTATCTATAAGGATTGCAGAGTTCTGTACAGCACCTTCGAAAACAGGATATTTATTTGTGCAAAATCGTACTTTTTGATTGCATATACCTGGAATCCTTTAGAAAAAGTGAAAATCACTATATGCTTCCATATAAATTTCAAAGAGTCCCCTCCGTTCCTCCGGGATCGCGTCATCAGATCACCACTTTTGTGGAAATGGGACCAAACTGCAGCCATACTCTATATAATAACGAAAGAATTTTCGAAATCGGTCCTCAAACGGCGGAATCAAACAAAAAAAAAGAACATGTACACGGTACGTATTGAGACACCTCCTCGTTTTTTGGTAGTCGGTTAAAAAGGCAAATCAAATTCTATACACCTTTAGGTACCAAACCCTAATAAAACCCGTGTCTATTATCAAGCAGAAAATGCAGATAGCAAAACGATACACAGAAGGCATATCAAGAGATGCGTTTCGGTGCTAGAAACTATTCCGCACAGATGTTCTCACATATTCAAGTGAAGTTAGCAGCACGTGGCCAGCTCAGCGGAAGCTTAGCTCGGGAACTTTTCCCATTAAATAGCGAAGAAAATGAACGCGCTTGAATGTATGGCTTCGCGGCATTCGCTCGTTTCGTAGCTATTTGTTACCTTTCCCGAGGAAATAATGCCTCGCACGTTTTTATTGCCAGTTGCTGGTTAAATGACGTCACTACACCTGAGTCCTGTGGATGATTGAATGAAAATGAATGAACGAAATATACTTTGTTGTGCACAATCACAGTCTCACACATATAAAATTTAAAAGCATAATATATAATAATGATAGTACACACAGGCGGTCTTATTACTAAATAGCAATTTCTTTCAGACAACATTTGAAAGAAAGGAACAACTTTGCTGGAGAAAGGGCATTGTGCTAAAAGTATAATTTATATTAAGATTTTAAAATGAGAACATATAGAATAATATATTACAGAATAATAAGTATATTTATACACATACATATATTATACATATAAATATATACATATATGGATTTTTTGGAAACCGGTCGTGTAAAAGCATAAAAATTGTATAAATTACTATCTGTTGTCCGCGACTAAGTCCGCGTGATGATATCTAAGCTGGTTTTTACAACGTTTATTGATTACTGCTCGGCTCCTACTGGTCCTAGCGTAATGTTATAAAGCCTTCCTCGATAATTGGTCTAACGCAAAAGAATTTTTCAATTCCGACCAGTCGCTCCTGAGCTTAGCGCGTTAAAGAAACAAACAAATAAACTCTTTTGTTTTATATTATTACTATAGATTTAATAAAGTAGAAGGAGTTCAGGAAAAGTAAATTTTTAATATTGTACGCCGGTTCTTCTTACACGGCAGTTCCCGAACCGGCGGTAGGTCAATATGTAGACATTCTAAAAAATTTGTTTCATATTTACTGAGAAATAAATGATTTTTATTTTACTCATTTTATTTTGTGAAATTTTCATTTCTACCAAGAATTTGCAAGACAATCAATATCATTAAAGTACGTCAAACAAATTTCATGAATTTTATACATCTCCCTCCTCTTGTCCTAGGTACCTTTTTTAACCCCCTCTCAATTGGGATGTCACAAATTTGCAATTTTACATCTAAAAAACGAAACCACCTCAATATTTCAAATTTCGAGATGGAATTTTGGAACATTTGAAATAGGATGCCACAAAACTAAGATGACTCGTGCCACACGATTTCACAAATTGTCTATCCCCCCCCCTCCCTCCCCTTTAGGTGTGACATACTTTATAGATGGTCCCAAATTAATGTGACGATCAATTGAAACCTGCAGTCGAGCGTAACGTAAGGTCGATTGCCCACCAACACCGTCATCCGGGAACTAGAATATATTGGCAGGAGAAAATGTAACTTTAAGACATAGACTACAGGTATCATTTTCCTCTACGGCTTAGTGACGGCGACGAAATTGACGATTGAGCAATGTCGCTAGAAAATGAAACTTATAGCCTAGATCATAAAGTTGCATTTAATAGGGCCGAAATAATCTTGTTCTCGGTTGACGGTTGCGGTGGACAAGCGGCGTAAGCGTAGTGCAAATTAGCGATTCTAATTTCTTACGTTACGATTTCTTACAAATAGATTAACCATATTCCCACTTGTCTAGAAGGGCTGGATTGGCTGATTTTAGTATTGTTTATTGTTGTGTAGTGCTAACATACCGTAATCAGAGAAGCCTAAGTTTTGCCGTGTCTGTTTTGTCTTCAGGTACGAAACCCTCAAACCGATTAGTTTATCCGTCCGATAAAATGATTAGTTTCCGAGAATGAAAACTTTTTCACAAGTATTACACAAAGGTACATTTCCCGGAAAAAAACTCCTGGATATAGTAAAACTATTCGCAAATATGACAAGGCTATGTAATGTTTTCCAAGAAAAATCTGGCTCATTTCTCCGTTCGTGTGGTTGATTGTCCTGGGGATCGTCGTTCGGACACTTCGCGAGTGTCGCCAGCCTCTTTCGAGCATTTTGTTTCTAATGTAGTTTTCGCGTGTGAAAAATTGAGCTCTTTCCCTAATAACATTGCAAGTGATTTCAAATTGTGATTTGAAAGTTTATGTTTCCTGCGACTTTTTTTATGATATTTAGGGGGCAAGCGAGCAAGCAAGAGAGATGGATTACCTGATAAAAAGAAAATGTCAAATCACCTATGGACACTCGTTACATCCGAAGAGTTACAAGTGCGTTACCGGCCTTTTTATGAGGAAATAGGCAATGAAATTAGGGGTAGGGGGATTAGGGAAGTTGGACCACCACCAAACTCACTCACCGAACGAAACACAACACAACACCGTTTCACGCCAGTTTTCTGTGAGGCCGTGGTATCATTCCGGTCGAGCCAGCCCATTCGTGCCCAAGCATGGCTCTCCCAAGGCAATGAGCATCTATATTATGTATTTAAGATCGGAAATGTCTCATTGGTACACGCCTCCACCGGAGTTCGAACCTGTACCCTCTCGAGTGTGAACTAAAGGTCTTACCTACTAAGTTACGGAGTACGGACGCTCTGTAACTCAGTAACGCTGGAAATTAATTGGATAGGAATCGAAGATTTTTCCCTAATAAAAATAACTATTCTGTGTCCTTCCCTAGAACTCTATGTAAAAATTAAAATGCAAAAAAGTTTAATAATATTAATAGCTTATTTCAAGTTACAATAGACTCATATCCGTGCAGATTAAGATTACATTCAAGTTTCATTATCGATCACAATTGTCGTGGGAGAGCCATGCATGGACACGAATGGGCCGGCTCGACCGGAGTGATACCACGGCCTCACAGAAAACTGGCGTAAAAAGGCTTCGAGCTGTGTTTCGTTCAGGCCGTCAACATACTTACGACTCTTCGGATATCACGGGTATCCATGGCAACGACAAGCAAAAAAAATGTCAAAAATTCTATATATTATTCAATACATTAGTATTTTTATTTTAATTACATAATATAATAATTACATAAACCTGTATTTTGTATGCAAGCTATGGCAGTGAGCGATGTATAGCTTATCTGAGCCTTATTCATTATCAGTAAGGAGTTTAATCTCTATATTTGGAACCACGTATTACCAGTTGATCGACCTGCTCGTTCTAGAAAAACGAGTTCACTACACGGTCCATTCGAAATTAATAAGAAACTGCCAGCATGAATGATTCTCGCACCCGAGTTGATTCTCTCGTGTTAAATATTACATGTCAGCCGCTTGTAAAATTTATACTTTGTTCGAACTTATTTTACTCCGCGGCTTACAAAATTGGCGCTTACGCTTTTGGCATAAGGGTCCTGTTAAATATAAAGTATCTCTCAACGGACCGTAGCTCGAGCCCGGCGCGCTCAATAAAACATGCGGCGTGTCTCTGGGTACATCTTGACAGTTGGCGTCAAGGACTTTGACGTTGATTTAAAATTCGAATGCCTTTTAATTTCAGATCGCACAAATTCGCGGTAATGTAAAGGATTTTTAAATAAGGAAGGAATGAGTTTTATTATAATGCGTATAAAATGTCAAAATGATATTATCTATATATTAGTACGCGAGGGAAAAACTTTGCGCCCCTTTTAACGGAAGACGCGTACATGTAAAAGCATGAAATTTCTCCCAGTTATAGTTCATCTGGAGGAGGAGCGTGGAATACCAATATTATTTTAAAATATGCTTATCTTGCATATTTTTAATAAATAAAACGCTAAGCACACTACAATGTACCGTTTTTTTATTGACATGACACGATACACATAATACAAGAAGTATTTTTTGTTTATGGTTGACATCTGTGATTTTCTAAATAAATTTAAATGGCCTGGTAACGAGATCTTTATGCCAAATTAAAGAATGTGATTGAATTAAGAATAGATTATATTTTTTTAGCTCTATTCAATTTACGAAATACCAATGATAAATATGTGATTGTTGAGACTAAACCATAATGTTTTTTAAACTAAAGCAGAACGTACACTGAAATGCATTTTAATAAGAGTTGCTACAATTTTTGGGAGATTAA
This sequence comes from Cyclargus thomasi, assembly GCA_026546445.1. NCBI lineage: Eukaryota > Metazoa > Arthropoda > Insecta > Lepidoptera > Lycaenidae > Cyclargus > Cyclargus thomasi. The sequence goes on along the minus strand of JAOTAV010088300.1, from coordinate 5,686 downwards.
ATAAAGCAAAACCTTTGATCTCCTGACTAGAAACCGGACTCGCTATTTCTTAAGGCAATCGTCAACGCTGTTGATAACTCATGACAAAAAACCCCAAAAGTAACAGTTTTATCAGCGTTATTAAATCGTGCTGTATTTTAGAATTCCCTACAAAAATTGGGTTAACAAAATATAATAAGCCATACAATATCAATCACGGTTTATCGCGGTTCGAATTTCACTCCGCCGAGCACGATACAAAGCCTAACAGGGAATACGTCAAATCGTCTCGTTCCGTCTATTGTTACACTGTCACGTGCTTTTATGTATTTATCTTCTAGCTTTCGCCAGTGGATTCTACTGCATGGAATTTAAAAATTGCGTGCAAATATGATAATTCTTGTCAGTCATCTATGGAAATATGCGTGGTGACCGCAAAGGAAGATCCTCCGACCTGGCGAGGTGTTATGCCTGCGTCAAAGCCCGCGTTTGTAATTTCTGGTGTCATTTGGTTAATTATTTTGCCGTTTTTTGTTAAAAACGAATCAGGATTAAACTCTAAGAAAAAGATTAGGTTTGTTTGAATTGCAAATGTTTACAACTTAATACATATTGTCCAGGTCATCCGGGCAAAGCAATGCTAGAGGAAGTGTCCTTAGTGCCCTTTACGTTACGAAATACTGGGAAATGTGCTATACGAAAGTCTCGATAAAGGCTATGTCGGGACGGATCAATTTAATTTCGTTTCTGAGTTTGAATTTAGAACTCAGGAACCCTTTGACTAGCGACTCGAGATGCGCTCAGAGAATTATGTTTGATGCATGCCAATATGAAAATATTGTGCATGAGCGTCAAACGTGCTTCCAGGTTTAACCCTCAATGGAATACATATCCTATTGAATATTTGGAGGTCAATTTTAAAATATTCAACATTTTTCTTCATAACATAATAGGTGCACAATTATGCATTCGCTCAAAATTTTCGAGATTATACTCTTTTTTTATATAAATATAAAAAGGTAAGGTAAGGTAAAAAAGGTACTCTAGCTACGCAGCTACGAGGATGTGACAGCGTGCTCCGACGATCTGCTGAACCCAGTGGTTGACTGGAGGGTGGAGGAAAGTCTGACAAGTTCGGATCACAACGGCATATCATTCGGCATCAGACAACAGAAATCCACAGGCACAAACATAATACGTACTATACGCATCTTCAACACACAGAACGAACTGGGTCCAGTTTCGTGAGAAACTCACAGTATCTAGGTCTTGGATAGATATGTGTATAGTATGAAAGTATTAAAAATATTTTCATTGTCTGGTACCTGTAACACAAAAATTTTTAAGTTTTTGGTGGGATTAGTAGTTTTTGGAAGCTCAATCGAGACTTGGCCTGCTTTTTTACAGAAGCAAAACAGCAGGCCAAGTCTCGATTGAGCTACTTGTTTGTCTAAATGTAATGAAATCTAGACCCCTTGTATAGATTTCATTACTTTTTTATATGTCATGTCAAATGCCCCTTCCTGTGATTTGTTTACCATTATAGTTATTTTATATGACTGGCCTTTGACCATACTTTATTCGTTAGTGGATACAAGTTGTTCTGTGGTTTTTCATCGATTTTGTAACACAAAGTTTCGCCAGCGATAGTTCCGTCCGTTAATCAAAGTTGTGTTCTGTCAAAACCCGCGCGACCCACTATTCATTGATTCCATTTAGATCCCTGCTCAGGGCTGCCAACTTTCTTTCTCTTTTTGTGACTACCCACTTAAAACTCAAACTTTTTATTTTCTTAATTCGTTTTATCAGTTGTGATTATTTTGATTGCATCTTTTGCATCGTTTTTTTACTGCTTCTGCTCGGTTTCTATTAGTCGTAGCGTGATGTTATAAAGCCTATAGCCTTCCTCGATAAACGGACTAACCAACACAAAAATCATTTTTCAATTCCATCTAGTAGTTCCTGAGATTAGCGCGTTCATAACAAACAAACTCTTCTGCTTATACTACCGGTTTTAGTATTTTTTATCGATTTAAACTGTGTTGCCAACCCTAAGGTTTGAATCAATATCCTACTGAAGTTGGCATATCTAAGGAGCCCGTAACTTCGGCATTTGTAATCACTTGAACATTGTTGTGACGCAAAAACTATTTTATCCCGTCTTTTATTGACTTTAACTTTGTAACAAACTAACGAATTCTCGCAACTCCCGGTGATGGATCTACTTGCTGACTTTAACTTTTTAAGAATTATTTACTCGATAAAGTGTAGAAAGCTCGCGTGAAACACTTCGATTTCATTGTTGTTATTATTTTTATAATATCTTCTTAATGTCATGTATATGTAAATTTATATAATAATACTAAGGTACTAGCATCCTTACTAATCCTTACTTCCTTACTAATATTATTAATGGGAAAGTGGGTTTGTTTGTTTGTTTATTTGCTTGTTTGTCTTTCATTCACACCTAAACGAAATAACCAATCGACTTGTTTTTTGTCATTTACTTACTTGAAAGTATGGAGAGATAACATACAGAGATGACATAGGCTACTTTTGCTCTTAAAAAATATTTCATTTTTTTAATCGTATTTTTACCAAATTTCGAATGCCACGCGAGCGAAACCAAGAGCAAAACTTAGTAGAATGTAAGACAAGGATATGTAAATAAAGGCCTTATTATTTTTTTCAGTATATCTATATGTAAATGTGACCACCGTCTTACTATCGGTACGTAAACCACTGAACCGATTATAGCGATACCTTCAACAGATTTCGTCACAATCGGTTCAGTGGTTCATGCACGATTCTTGTCCAGATGCAATCGCGAGAGTCTTAATATAATAGTTTCGTTCAATCAAAGCGGTATAGTCATTAACCCTAAATATAAAAACAATCTATGCAGGCAGCGATTAGCAACAACAAACTGACAACATAACACATTTTATATAAGACTAGAGGTCACCCTGTGGTCGAAATTCGATTAGAAGTATTTAAATCCATCGTGTACAGGAGATATAAAAAACAGTTGTAGAGTGTGTAGCGTTTTATTAATTAAAATATGCAAGATTTAATCATTATTTCAAAATAATATTAGTATTCTACGCTCGTCCTCCATACCAATTATGACTGGGACAAATTTCATGCTTTTACATCTATGCGTCTTTCGTAAAAAGGGGTTTTCGGCTCGCGTATTAATATATGGATTTCTAATTTTTGGCGGAAGGTTAATGACCACTTTCACCTAGATTGACCGAAAGCACTATATAGTGTACTTACATTAACTATTTATATACAAGTTACTGAGAAAACTGTAGATAATCGGATACTTTTGAAACATTAAAATGGCGAATAAATTGCGATAAAGTCCGTAAAATTGTTGCTTGAAATGGCGACGGAACCTGGTATGGGCGGGCGCTAACTGAAAACTACCGAAGCAAAATTTATGTCTAATGGAAAACTTATCAGGAACCCACACATCTTTACGTTAGAACATACAATGTATTTCTATTGTAACAACTTTGTTTCGACGTTTAGAATTCTTCGTATTTATCGAAGGAAGCAAACGGCGTCTTAAACGACTAAGTTATCTTTCTTTTTCCCGACTGCAACTAAAAGGAATGTAATGTTATTCGCACGTATGTGTCATTTGTACGTATTATCATTATTTATTACTCTATATCGCTAAAATAGCTGAGTGGATTTACATGCTTAGGGCGTCGTGGCCCAAGTGTATTAAGACGGGTCATGTTAAAAAATAAACATGGCGGCATTATACCACAGAATAAGAATTACAATACAGAATGTTAACTCCATATAAACGGCCGAAAAGCTACAAATCTGCCTCGATCTCGGTAGAATTTCGGTAGAGTTATAGTCGTGTAATTAAAGTACTACCAAGACGCAGCCCTAGCACATGTCGGAAGCGGTTGTCAGTACCGATTTCCAAAACAGGACGGGAGTGCACATACTGTATCCATACCTTTACTGTGATTGTACGTAGTGAAAGTTTTTATTCTGTTACAATGTTAGCAAACCTTTAAGGGGCTGATAAATCCACGTCATGACATGCCCTAATCACGTGATAAAAATTTAATGATGCGGAGAAATAGTTCAATAGGTATGTGTTATATTCTAAAAAAAATATTCTTTAATAGTGCCTGTTTCAGAATTCGGTGAGGCCTATTTCAGTACGCGATCTTCATTATTTTAAAGTCGATACCAGCTAACATGTCATGATTTGTCTAAATTTAAATTTTTGACTGCAAAATTTTGTAAGTCGGTTTTAATTTTTTGTTAAAAATAATAATAATTTCACCCTTTTTAGTTACCCAAAATTATAATGCCTATACCTACAGAGAATCACTAGGCATGATACATTTTTTACGTTATTAAAGGGGCAAGGGAGTAGACGGTTAACCTGATGGAAAGCAACTACCGTCGCCGTAACATCCGAAGACGCTACGACGCCGTTTCACAACAGTTTTCTGTGAGGCCGTCGAAACTTTGGCTCATTTGTGCCGAAGCTAGGCTCACCTACGGCAAATATATTATCTCACTAATTATATCATTTAAATAATATTTTATATATTGGTGTAAAGTGATATTGCTCGATACCCATTTAAGTTCCAGTAGTTAGATTACAGTAAACTTCGACTGTGAAAAGCTGAATCTCCTCTTGTAGAAGTCAATTAAGAACTCGAAAACACCAAACCGCACTCTTGCAGTCGGTCAACTTAGAGCTTAGCTTATTGTCAATCTGGACTTCAGCCAAGCTGGAAGCTGGAAGAACGTCAATTAGATGCAGCTAACAGCAGATAAGTTAATTTGAGGTTACATTTTAGAGCTTATAAATTAAGCTGTTTGTTTAGCTCAAATTAGAAGGATATGGAAATGCTGCACAACGCTGTACAAGACCAAAAATGTTCTTTCCACGAATAAATTCAAGGAAACAAATATATGACTTTAATTTTTTTTGTAATAACTAATTTTTATACTAGCTGTTGTCAGCAAATTTGTACGAGTTAAAACATAAATGCAGACATGGGTGCTTTTCCCTCCACCTTTTTTTTGGAAGTCGGTTAAAAATAGCCTCGATTACTCATTTTTACACTAGCTATCTACCTGAAAAGTTCTGTCAGAATCGGTTCAGCCATTTGAGAGATTAGTCAAACTAATTACATTCTCGACTTCCCTCGTGTGCAATTTTAAAATAACGTAAAAATACGTGTATCTTTGGAACATGATGTTTTTCTAACACCAATTTTTGTTCAATACCAAAAATCAAGTCAATTAGATGTCTCGTGCAGCGTGAATTGAAGAACTTAGAGAACTCATGATTTCCAGATACGATTTTGGGGTTTTCGGCGTTGTTTTAAGAACTAAAAGCATATGCTGCTACATTATAAATTATATTTATAACTATCATAATCTCAAAAGTGACCTGATGATGGGATCCTTAAGTAATCGAGGGAACACCTCAAAATTTGTATGAAAATATATAATGATTTTGGTTTCCATAGAAACGTCCCTGGTATATGGGTGAATTTCCCAAACGGCTTTTTTTTTGTCTTCGTTGAAATTGTTATTAAAAAAAGGAAATATTGTTGTAAATTATTTGTTTTAGTATCCAATGGGTAGCTACAGGATTGTGGAAAAAATATAATAAGCCTAGGTCTATTACAAAGGTAGAAAAAAATAACCTAAA
>JAOTAV010088289.1:0-11745 GCA_026546445.1 Cyclargus thomasi | reverse complement strand
TAACTTGCGCGATCGGCGAGTTTAGTTATTTTTGACGTTTGAACGGTAAAATCGAGTTAAGTTGTAAGTTGTTAATTTAGTTGGCTTAAATAGAACGCGATTTTGTTTGTAGGCAGTAATTAAGCAATTTATGGAGTCTTATCTTGTTATCGAACCAACTTATGAATACTTAACTCGCCTACGTTTGAACGTCACTTAATACTTACTACTTAATTTTTAGCTTACCGTTTTGTTAATTCGCTACTGTGCTTAATTAAATGTAAACCGGACCTTTGGGAATACTTTGTCGGAAGGATGGAGAGAAACATAGGCTACTTTTTGCTGTGGAAAAACATCATGTGTTTAACACAAAAAAATTTTTCGCAAACGTAGCCTCGGGTTAAAACTAGTAAATTGTATAAAAGTATTTTAAAGTGTTTGCCATATAATGAAAATAAAATCTCGTACTTATAAAGTTGGTTCTCGATCGAGAATGCAAATAGGAGTAGGAAGTCTCTCTCGAGTTCATATAAGACGGTTGTATTTTATGTACTATACGATACACGTACGGGCACTAAATTGAGTATATTTCAAGTTTACATTGTATTTAATCATAAAACATTTGATTTATTCGTCGCTCGGTCAATCAAATCGTAATGGTGCCGATTGATATTAAGACGACGATAAAAAATGTATGCTCGTCACCCTCACCACATTAACGACAACTAGATATTTGTCGTGGAGGCATTACCATAAAACTCTAGTATAGCATCATGGGAATAAACATGCCACAGGTAAATTTAGTACCGAAAGTCGGGCCCCCGCTGCGACCAAAGGCCCCGATCCGTGGCGCTACGATAAACGATTACTTTTTACGTAAAAACTCCATAAAAACTACGCCGCTTTTAATATTGATGTTGTTCTAGTTGAGTCTTTTGTTATTGAACAGGATAGCAACCTTTCAATACGAATATGCCCTGCTAACATTTGAGAGAAACGCGCGAGAGAGTGAAAAGGGAGATGCATGAAAGTCAGTCCATATTTTGCCACTTTAGGTTTTAGAAAAACGGTCAGTTCCCAAAGGACGCTTACAAGACGCGTATATTTCGAAGTCGGGGGCAGAATCAATTTTTTAACACAAACTTAATTGTTTACATTCTGTTTATAAACAGAAACCTGTATTTACTATAATGTTGAGTTGTAAACTTTCGGTCGAGTTTTATATCGTAACTTCTAAGGCAATAAGTCTGAAAGTCTTATCGGATCGTGAGTTTTTCAATTTCCGAATTAAAGTCGGCCATTCTCACTCAATTCCCTAAACGACCGATCACTCAATGAAGATTAGGTTATTGTTTAGCTGCTCACTTTTCAGAAATACTAATGACTGCTATGAATTCCGGCGTTTATGTATATGTACTAGGTACATGTTACATATTTCTGTCAGGTTTTTTTTTAATAAATGTGTACATAGAAGTTGCAAGCAAATCATAGAAGTTGAATCAGATACAGATCGTGGGTAGCGTAATTTGGTCGGTTTGTGTCTAACCCAGCCGACAGATCACGACTAATATATATAACATAGTCCAACCAAATGACGTAGCGTCCATCAACTTTCTCTAGCTCTTTTTCAATTTCCCTCATTATACATTAACTCTACGATATTTTATTTGATTATAAATACAATAAAAAATTAGAGGGAGGCGATGTTGAAATTTTAAAACGTCCTTTTCCTACATCAGTAACTCATGAAAACCTATTTTATCGTCATTCATTTTTAAACGATCCAGTTTTAAAATAGAAAAGGAGCCGAAAAACTTAATAGTCCGTCGCTGCATAGATTACACATATTTTCTGATCTGTCATCGAGAACTAATTTCGGTTTTTGTGTTTTTTTTTGGAATTGTATCATTAAAAGCGAGGTGCGTTCACTTTATTGATGTAAAGTTTTTTCTTCTTCTTTTTTAAGCGTGTGGGAGCGTAAGAATTGTCTAGTGTCGAACATAACAGGTTTTTTATTTGAGATGTGGCGCCGATAGTATTTTATTAGTAATCGAACTTTTTGACGCCATTAGGACATCATGATTACGATTCTTTTGAAATTGGTTTTCTTGCTGCATTATCTGAGTGTATGAGTATTAATTACCTAAATAATACCTAAGTAATTTGAAAAATAATATTTTGACATTATCTGTCAAATTCTTTAATAAATTGAGAATTAAATGTCTCTGAGTGCGGCAATTAGCTTCGTTCGTTAGGTTGTTACTACAGGTTTGTAAGATGTACCACTGAAAGTTTATGCGCCTGACATGCTATTGTAATAAGTTTTATGTATTAAAAGGCCACCATAAGTCCACGAGCTAGTTTAAGGGTTAGAAACGATTTTTAACCATGAAAATGGTTAATAATGATATTGTATAATTCGCTAGTCACGGGAACGGGGACAGTCAGTAACTGTGGGCACGCGCGCGGTACGCCCCCTCAATACATTCTACGGTTCTTGCCGTACACAATCTTATTTATCTATTTCATGCTTATAAATCCCGAACAGACTCCCCCTTTTCCTGCCAATGAATCAACAACCCTATATTCAATGTTTAAGGTCGAATTTTGCGTGGTACCGCGTCTCAATTGATACGGTATTAATTTTTGATAAGCGACACAGGCGTATCAAAAGATGGCGCGTGGCGATTGCTATGGGAAGCTTATATTGTTATCGCAAATCCTAATTTAAAAATGCTACTTTATTAATATATTTTGTATTGTTATATATGTTACAATAGTGTTAGGCTGTGTGTTTTACATCGATTGATTTCTTGATTAAATCTGGAAATAAGAGAAAAATAACATTTAGAGAGAAGAATTTTATATTTTTGTGTACATTTAATCTAATATTTCAAAAATATTTTAATTAGAGCTTAATCTATAAGCAATTATTAAATAGATACCAAACTACGTAGACTCTACGTACGTACTAAACTACGTAATTTGGTCGCGTTATGTAATTTCAGCAGACGGAACTCACGTTGTATTGAATATTGACAAAAGCCGACCAAATGGCGTAGGTCCGGAGGTCAAAAATTGTCGACTAGCCTATTCGATACATGACATTATGTCATGGAACCTCGAACACTTGCCCGCGCCGGCGAATCATCCGCTTCGTCCGAATCGTTCGCTGTCAAAGAGAAAACAGAAGAGAAAATGACTTCGATTCCTTTGACTCAGATAAATGTGCGTTCACCATTAGTCTGCGATGGTTCTTTTGATGTACATACCTAAATGATGCAATGTAAAACGGATTAAAAAAACACTGTGAAAAATTTTCGCCATATTTGAGACAAAAAACCCTGACTTAATCATAATAAAAATAGTTACGAAAGCCATTCGCCCCGAAGGCATTTCTTTGCGAGTGACTTCCAACACAATTTGTTAAAACTCGCCGACAATGCCGGACTGCATTGCTTGCTTATTTTGTACAGTTCGGTTCAAAAGTGGTAATCACATGAATTTATGAACACAGAATTGAAAGATGAAGATGCAGTAAAATGCTTGGTAATTTCTGATGTTAACATCATGCAAAATGTCAAAATTTGTATGATATTCCGCACCGAGTTATTTTAAAAATACCATAAATCATTAATTCCGAAACTTTCGAGAACAAAATATGACCGGGATCGTATCCCTATCATATATCTAGGTATAAGTTATATTTTATAGACCTAGTCCTACGCATATTTAAATTTTATATGTTTTTTTAACTACTACTCAAAGTTTTAACAAAAAATTTAGCCACTTGCTAACCAGATAACATTTTCACTTCTGCCCTCGACGTTACTTTCAACCCTTAGCCGAAGGGCCAGACCCCACGTGACTGCGAGTGTCAGAAAAACAACCGCGGCCCACAATGAATTGCAAAAATGTTCATTTCACGCACATAGAGCTCTGCTGGTAGTTGGTACAGCGCAGACGATACCGAAATGTAGGGTAGATTGTACGGGATTAGCCAACTCACAGAAAATGAATTCCGCATTCAAAAATGGCGACTTTATGTTTGTTGTGTGAAATATTTTGGTTCTATATTATTTTTTAATTTATGTTAATCTAACTATAATTTGAGGAAGGCAGAAGTCTTTTTAGTACGGTCGGGTAAATATGGTGTTTACTAATATCTAATAATAATAAATATTCTTTATTGTGCACATATAGATTGACAATTTTACAAACATTTTTTGAAACACAAGTATATCACAATGGCGGCCCTATTACTAATTAGTAATATCTTCCTGACAACCATTGGTAGAGGAAAGATAATTATATAAGACTTATTTTTTTTTAACGGGCTTTGGCCCACCACACATTCCCACCACTGCATCTCCTGTGTCGCCAGGATCGACAGCGGTATCCAACCACGAAAATCCTTTGATATGATCTCAGGGAGCCCAAGGGACTATAGCAGCTGTATCTAGTAATTCCACATCGCTGTCACAGATTGAACTGAAGTGATTTTTGGAGCGGGCACTCGCAGCGATCACGACAATGACCGCGCGCATTTATCTTTGATCTGTCCATTCTGTGGCCGCCATTTTGGTCTGATTACAGGTAGCATTGTCCCCACGTCAATCTGTGTAGTAATCCCATGTACATTAATAATAAAAATCTTACTATACGATCCGTTATCTATACTTCATAATTGTTATAAATGGGAAAGTCTATCGAAGCTACTTGATGTATTTTCATAGACTTAGTTAAATGGATGAAAAGTAACACTAGCTACTTTTGGTCTTGGACTAATATTACGTTTCTAAAATATTCGTATTAGTTTATATCTTATTTAAATTTTGGCTGTGTAACGTTTTAAAGATGGGAATAAAGTTTATTATTATTAAAAATATAATAATGCAAACTATTACGAACTATGTGATATATCCAAGGGCAAGAACGATGAAAAAGCTAACTACCAAAGACTAGTAGAAAAGTTCAAAATTAATAGAAAATATAAGGTATATTCTCTATTAATTTTGAAACAAAACCTTCAAAATGTCAGTAATTTTTAAACATCCAAGATATCGAGCATATAGCATCATACATTTTCCGTTGGCAATATAAAATCTGCCTGACATTGATGTGTGGTCGCCAATTTAGAGGCGCCATTTCTCAATCAAATTGAAACGCCCCAATCGTCCAACGGGGAGAAGTTACAGAAAGTTGGCGATGAGATTTAACACGTATTTTATATCGTTGTGTGGATATTTTCCTCTCAACTAAATCGGTCCAGCGCGGCGGGTTGATTTTAGGTATACAAAAAGCCCCTTTTTATTGAGTAAGTTTTAATTTAGATAAATTTTGTTAGGTTGGTTTAAGTAAGTAGAACTTAGTCAAACGTAACTCAACTAAATTATTATAATACAACTTAATTTGATGTCTGATTTACACTTATTGAGTAGATAAGTAGGTTACTAAATTTTAACCTAATTTTAAGTAATTTAATTTGCAACTTGCTAGTAAACTCTGTGTTTACATGCAAATATTATCTTAAAATTAAGTTGAAATTTAGTTACTTATCTAATTAATACGTGTAATTTTTTTTAAATGTTTAAATTAAGACATAATAAGTATTTAAATTTCTAAAATGGAAAGGAGTTACGCCGTTAGTCAACCAAAACCGTCAACCGAGAACGAAATTATTTCAGCCCTATAAAATGCTACTTTATGATCTAGGTTTTAAGTTTTAATTTTTAGTAACATAGACGATAGAGTAGAGGGAAACGAGACCTGTAGTCTATGTCATAAAGTTGCATTTTACTTGACTGCAACACACTCGTTCCCGGTCGACGGTGTTGGTGGACAATCGACTTTACGCCCTCTAAAAAGTCAATATGAGAGATTTTTTTAACAAAGTTGTCATTTGTATTCACATAAGAACAAAGTAATAAAATAATACAACCAAATATATCATACGATTCTAAAACAACGAAACACCTGTTGCTTAAAAACTTTTCTCATAAATCTGGTCTTACGAGTAGGTCTTAGTTTTGTAGTATTTCAGGTAAGCACCTAATGGGATATAAATTAGATAGCACCAGCAAGGACGTCCGGACGATGGCTCTCCATTAGCTCATATCCATTACCATATAAAGAGACCGATCGTTTATTACTGGCTCCAATAAGCCCCTATTAATTTATGTGCAGGGTGTTCCTTATTCCATCGTATAATTAAAAAAGAAATAATATTGCAGCTACTGTTCTTCTGTGACTTTGAAGAGTCACGTAAAAACATTTTTACTTGTGATAAAGTCCTTGATAAGTGTTTTTTACAGAAATATTTTAAAAAAAAAGATAAACCGCTTTAGTCAAATTCACTTGAAATCGAAACATTTTTTTTTATTCGCACAAAACAAAAAATCGTTATCTTCGTCACGTATTTATTTTCTTGGTAAATAATGTAATAAATATGTAAATATCACTTTGAAAATCTTGTAAAAATACGGTCGATGTTATTAAATATCGAGACCGAGAGCTAGAAAAATTGTTTTAAAAATAAATTAGTCAAATGTACGTGTATCAGTTTGAAAAATCTTCACACCTTGCAAATAAACCTAATAATAAAGGTGACTGACTGAAATATTTATCTATCAAAGCGGAGCATAAATCACTGGACGGATCGTGCTAAATTTGGCATGCCTCCGTCAAGACGATATTTTATTAAATTCTACCCCCAGGGGAATCAAATGGGGGATGAAAGCAAGACCATACTGCTTAAGGCGAGCGAAGCCGCAAGCAATAACTAGCAATGAACAAAAATCAGTGCATCATGATTCGCTTGCTTGCTGTAATGTCTGGTTTAGACGTATTAAAAATAACTGAATTTTAAGTCATGTTTTTGGTGGTATTTCACCAAAATTGAAATTGGGAGTTCTTTTTGTAGAAATGTATTTTTCCCACAGTTTTTGTAAATACATATTTTTGAATTCTTTTTTTCATTCCCATCACTCCATCTACTTCCCATATCAAGAGATACACGACTTAAAAATCACCACAACAGTCTTTGTTTTGTTTTCTCTATAATAAAAATTTGGTACAGATTTGATAGTTAGGATTTAATGGTGTGACCATTAAATTCTAGCCCTGTACCAAATTTAAGCTCTCTGAATTCATGGGAAATAGTGGTTTTATTATGTATATTTATATATTCATATTTTGATGACATCAGTGAATTGATGACGAAAATCTGAAATTAATCAGAACCAACGTACGGACTTGAAATTTCGGATTTCATGTATGTTGTGACATAACTAGGCGGCGAAAATTTCTGCTTTCTGGTATAATCAGAAGTTCTCAAATTGGGGGCTGAAAATGCGGCAAAATGGTTCCTGTAAAGATGGTACGGCAGTGTTTGCTTCGCGCTCGACTTGGCGGTGCCATTGCCATGCCACCAGAAAATCAAACGTCTGGCGATCCAGTTTACCATTTCAAGTATTTAAGCATGACTAAAGCTTTACTGTTTTTTTATAGTTCTTTCTGTAAATCCAAGCGGTTATCAACCCTATGTCAAACACTTGTAATTTTATATGTTTGTCACTTTGTTGTATTCTGTTTGTTGTTAAGCTGGCCATCGCAATTTGTGTAGAAAATGATAAACTTAATGAAAAATTATCACAGGTTTAATGACCGCTATTGCCTAGATCAACAGAAACCCCTATAGCAACATACACTGTAATAAACCGGTGACGAGTTGGTATTTAATAAAAACATTCCTCGCAATCTGGAGCACCCTGTATACGGAGCTTCCTGATGATTAATTGTTAGGGTCTTAATTATATTGTTTAATATAAGAGATTTGGAGCCAGTCCCTTTGGCCCCGAGCTTCATTCGGCTATGTAGCTATTAATAAAATCTTTATAACACTTCGTATTTGCTGAAAGCACCATTATTCGATTACAAGACATTGTGGTCTAAAACTTGTTGAGACACAAAAACATAATACTTATCGACGACCTCTGTGGCGCAGTGGTTGGCTGAGCACCTTGGTAGCTCACGCCGGGGGTCACGGGTTCGAATCCAGCCGACGGAACAAAAAGTTTTTCAAAGTTCCTAGGTCGTGGATGTGTATTTAATATTTGTATCATATAATAAAAAATCTCAAATATGTGTATTGTAAAAGAGTATTAAATATATTTGCGTTGTCTGGTACCCGTAACACAAGTACCTCGGTACTTAGGACGAGCCAGACTGACGTGGTGTCAAGCGTCCATAGATATTATTATTTATATATAATATAAATGGATAAGTATGTTTGTTGTCCTTCTTTCACGCCCGAACAAAGCAACCAATCGACTTAATTTTTGGTAGAAACTTTGTTGAAAGAATGGAGAATAACATACTTTTGGTCTTGCACAAACATCAAGTTCCCAAAACATTCGTACTTTCACACGATACTTATTCAAATACGCAAACAAAACCGTGGGCAAGAGCTAATACTTTTGTTTATATATTGAAATTATAGAATGTTTGAATTAGAATTATGAAACGTAGAAATGTTATTTTCCAGATCTTGTACGCTTCAAAGTACTCCAACATTATTAATTAAAGTAAAAGCAACACTTATGTATTTTTATTTCTCAAGAAATATTTATTACATCGGCTTTAGGAATATAAAAGGGGGAACCATAAAAGTGTATTATTACTTTGTATCTTTTTTCAGTTTAGCAATCTTCCGTTTTATGCGCTCCGTGTATGCGGCGATAATATTTGATAGCAGCGGTAATGCTGATGATTTTTCGTCGTCCCTCACTCCAACCTGACGGAATGTCAATATTTTGTGTTATGATTTAAAACGAGATTAACTGAGACTGAAAGCTTTAATGGGGATTCTACACGGCGGAAACAAACATTCCGCAAAGGCGCACTTTGATGCAATCCAAATTGCACTCTCAGTTCATGGCGGAATATTGAAAATAGCTATACTGGATGGTCACCATTTACAACATTAATATCTAAGATGCACCCTCCATTCGATCTCACGCCATGAACTGAGGGTGCAATTTGGATTGCATCAAGGTCGTGATTGACAAACGGTTTGTGAAACATGACCATTTATAACATTAATATCTAAAATGTACCTTCAGTTCATGGCGTAAGATTGAATGGAGGGTGCATCTTAGATATTAATGTTGTAAATAGTGTCCATCGAGTATAGCTATAAATCCGGCTACACATAAAAATTTCCGATCTGAAAAATTCTGGAACCCGGCCGAAAATGGCCGTACTGTGTTTTTTTAATAATATTTAGGGGGCAAGCGAACAGACGGGTTACCTAATAGAAAGCATCGACATATCCGAAGAGTCGCTAGTGCGTTGCGGAATAGGGAATGGGGATAAGGATGGGGGATTAGGGAAGTTGGGCCACCGGCAAACTTACTTACTGAACGAAACACAGCACAACGCCGTTTCACGCCAGTTTCCTGTGAGGTCGTGGTATCACTTCGGTTGAGCCGGCCCATTCGTGCCGAAGCATCTCCCACGGCAATGAACCTCTGTGTTATGTACTTGAGATCGGAAAATGTCTCATTGGTACATGCCTCCACCGGGGTTCGAACCTGAAACCTCTCGAGTGCGAACCAAAAGTCTTACCCACTAGGCGCGCACGGCCGCTCTGTTTTGTTGTAGACCCAGCTTACTATCAGCTAATAATAATTTTTCTAACCAGAAATTCTTATTAATGTACGGTCTAATATTCCTTCAAAATGCTTATAAGAAAAATTCTGGTCTCTGTCAGATAAAACACGTAAACCTCCACAACAAAACATACCAACGCACACTACCTTTCGACGGAGCGTTTGAACTTTTCTCCGAAATTCAGATAATATGCGGCCGCACTCAAAAAGGTAATAGTAATATTCTTCTACCTCGACACACAATTCAGCTCTGCTCTTATTAGCATCTGGTAAGTTAGCTTCCAAGGTCATAACAGACGCTGTATACAGGTAGCCATTCCATTGTAGGTATTCCTTGATAAGTTGATTTATTATGTCCACCTCTGCCGGTGGTTTCGGCAAACTTTTACTGCCGCTCAAGTTCTCTTGGAGCACTTGAATAATTTTCGATCGAACCTATTGACAAAATTACATTATTAATATAAGAATAGATTGTAAGTGTGTTTGTACTTTATCACGTAAAAACCTAACAGATTTGACCGAGTTGAGATGTGAACGGAGCTCAAATTGCTATATTTTATTTATAGCCGAGGTCAATTAAAAATTAATTCCTCCAAACCTCTTTGACTTAGCGCCGCTCACAAAAACTCGGTTTAAGCTTCAATAATATTGAATTAATTCCTGGCTCTAAAACGATATTGAATTTGTTTAAATTACCTCAGCCTGAAATTTATTCAGATCACCGCTCTTTTTCAAAAGGTTTTTTATGGCGTCTAAAAGCTCTCTTTCTGATATTGCTTTGTTTTCATTCATTTTGCGCGGAAATTTAATTATTTTCAAATGAGAAATTCAATACGATAAAGCATCGGCTGAGATGGATCTGTTGATTTAGCGTCGTTTTTGTCGAGGAGATTTCGTAAAAATCACGTCTCAGTTTGATGGATCCGAAGTTTCAATTAACGTCCGACTCGTATTTATTTTTTTAATTGACAGCCGAACAAGTTGCCATTATTAAATTTTTCTGATTCTGCCCGGCGTCGAAATGGAATCCCTAAAGTTTAGTGAAAACAATAATTGTTTTCTTTTTTTAGCGAGGGATCTGTCCAATTACGAGTGCTTTTTGTAGAATATAACAATATCGATACAAAGATTTCACAAGTTTCTTTGTGTCTGGTCCCAGCGATCGAACCTCGACCTCTAGATAAGGTCCCACCTTTGACTGCGACAAAATTCTCTGTAATAACCGTAAACAGAAGGTTTTCCGTAATGTAACTGGTAAAGCCCTTAATCTCTCAAGGGGCAGCAGTTTGCCGATAGTTTCTCAACGAAAATCTTCTTGTTGGAACCCTTTGCATATTTTAATGATTGGCCGATACGTTTAAACATAATGTTTACATTTTGTAACGGAAATAACTGTTTTGTGTCTTGCCCGTTATGATAACTGAATGTTTATTAAACATGAATATTTTTTACATTGATGAGTTATCGTTCAAAATTATAGCTTAATATCACACATTATTTAATTTAACAATACTATAAATGCTATTTATAATAATTATGTTTTTAATATAAAACACAAACTGACTAATTTTATTATTTCTGAGTAAACCACTTGAAATAATTGGATTAACAGCGGGGGGACTTTCAAATTACAAAAGACAAGAACAGCTTGCGTGATAGCGAACAATCCACCGAAATTGCAGCCATTGCAGTCGATATTTCAAAATCGAATTGCTCCCTAAGCGGCGCCAGCATGGAGTAATAAATTGCTTTGTAACCACGTTGAAATATTGTAAAAAATATGCTCGGCCAGATAGTTACGTTGACTATTTATCTTCCGATAAACTGAACTTGATGATCGAGTACGATTAACCAGTTCGAATGGGGAATAAACTATTATGCATTCGCTCAAGATTGGCGGTATTGTTCATTAACCCTCTATCAAATTTCTATACAAACCGAGATTGTCAACAACGAATTGATAACGCGTTTTGTATAAAAATACCATCTTAAGCGAATTTATAATAAATAAATTATATTAAACTAGTTGACCCCGCAGACGTTGTCCTGCCGAGCTATTTTGTGAATCTAAACCATTCTCAGATCCCCTTGAACA
>JAOTAV010088278.1:0-11746 GCA_026546445.1 Cyclargus thomasi | reverse complement strand
AATTATAAATAGTTTCTTTATTTGTGAATTCATAAGGTAAGAAACTAATTATTTAGGTATAATTACTTTTTTAAAGCAAGTTTTCTTTCTTATTTTAAAGGTTTTAATGGTTTATTCGTAAAAATCCGTCTAATACTTTTCTTTAAACAATGAAAGTTCTTTTTATTTAACTTTTCTTGGAATAAATTACATTGTTTTGCATTCTTTATAAGTAATATTCTAACACAATTTTAAATTAATTAGATAATAGTGATTAATTGATAAGAGAACAAATATATGTTCTATAAACATCATGCGTATATTTTTTTTGCACGAATATTTGTTCTCTTATCAATTAATTTGTTCTCTTACTAATACATTGAAGGTAAGGTAGGCTTAGGAAGTCAATAAAGCACAAGTTGAATTTAACTTTTGAAAAGTTCACTATTTAGAAGTTTTATTTGGATAAAAGCAAAAGTCATGTCATTTTTTTAATGTTGTATCTTGAGGGATACATCCCTTTAATCAGGTGATAGGAGTAAATCATTTGTATTAAACTTTATTGAATCATTTTTTCCTTTTTCAGGCATGTAAATTTCTCTTAAATATTTTTAAAACAAATAAATATGGAAATCAAAAATCTTTATTTTTCTATGAAGTCAAACTCATACCCTTTGTTTTTAAACTTAACAATATATAAAAAATTAAATAGTTTTATTGTAAAGACATAAGTATTTATTTCTTATTACTTGTTTGCCATTTTTAGATAAAAAAATCATTTTTAAGATATTTTATGTACAAGTTAGATTTAAAAGGAACACTTTTTACAATGCATATTTAAGTAGTAAAATATTTAATTAATCTATTTTTTTTTTTTAAAATTAATTTAATATTTTTTTATTCAAAATGATTTCAAATCTTTTAAACAGGTTACTTGTTCAAAGAATATCATTTTTATAGAATAATAAAAGCTTGATTTTTTATTTTTATTTAAATTCTTCTCATATTATTCTTTTTGTCTTTTTAAGGTTTAAGAATTTGTATACTTTTTATGAGGTAAGATTTTAAATTACTTTATATGAAAAAACATGTTATATAAATATATAAAAATTAAAAATTTAGACGTAAAATTTTCATTCTGTTATTTTTACTCAAATTATTCGAAGAATTTTTAACTTAAATTAAGATTTTGCGGTATATTAGTTATAAAATAACTTTTTATAAAAAATATTAATTTTAAACACTTTTTTTGAAAAAATAAAATTTATAAAATTAATTTTGTTTTTTAGGGTTAAATTTTTTTCATGAAAATAAATTTAAAAAAGGTGCATGAATCAAAAACAAATCACAAAAACATAGAACAATCACCACAAAGCACAAAAATACTCCTTTGGTCCAAAAACAAATCAAAATTTTCTATCTACGACCTAAAAACTAAAAAATTTACAAAAATAAATGACTTTCCATCCAAAATAACTCACATCTCTTGGTACAATGATGATACAAAATTACTTATAACCACAAAAGATAAACTTTTTTCATTTCGTATAAAAAATGAGCAAATAAAAGAAATTTTAAAGGTAAACAATGTTAAACAAGCATATTATTTTAAGTATATAATATTAGTTACTAAGAAAAAAATTTATTTTGTAGAAGAGAGTAATTTTATTGTTGGTAAATTTAATTTTACATTTTTTAAAAGAATTAATGAAAATTTTTTAGTGATTTACAATGAAAATGTGTTTATTTTTAATGAAAAATTAAAAATTATTTTTGATAAAAAGTTTCAATTGAATGGCAAAGTGTACGATGTTAATATTAGAAATGATAAAATATATTTTTTAATAGGTGATAGAATAATAGGACATGATTTAAATTTAGAGATTAAAGATAATAAACAGATTGCTGAATTAATAAACCAAAAATCTTCTTTTGAACAACCAATTAACGTAAACTCAAACCAGGAGATAAACAATTTTGATAAAAATATTTTAAATATTTTAAGTGGAAAAATAAACAAAAAAATCAAATTTAAAAAATCAAAAAAATTTTTTATTTCTGACAATTATTTGTATATTTTTTGTAATAATAATTTAATTATTGCAGAAAAGAACCTTTTAGAAATAAAACATACACTTTTATTGACTAATGTTTCTTTTGGTAACAAAGAAGAATCATTTTATGGGATAAGTGATGGTAAATTTGTTTGTTATTGTGAAGATTTAGATGATTTGTTAAAGTTTAAACTTATGAGAGAATCTTTTGTTTATGATGAATTAGAAGATGAATTTGATATTAGTGATCCTAATTACAAGGATATATTTTATGATGGTGATAGGTTTAGTTTTAAGAATGAAAGAGAAAAATAATTTTTGTATTATTTAATGATTAAAAAAATGTTTTTAATTTAATTTAAAAAATAAACCAATAAAAAAATACAATAAAATTTAATTAATTTAATATTAAAACCCTAATGGACAAATCATCATCTATCCCTTTCACTGACACAAAACAATTAAAATTAAACTTAAACGAACTAAGAATAACAGAACCAAAGCTGGTAGATTCTCTCTTAAACGATCCTTTAAACGTGCTTCCTCTTTATCCTAACAAAAAAATAACTGGATTTTTAGGGGAAAATGCTCATAACCCGCGTACACTTTCCTCATTTTGCTTATCAAAACTAATTTCTGTTGAAGGAATTGTCACCTCAGTTTCTACTGTAAAACCTAAACTGGTGAAAAGTGTACACTTCTCTGAGAAAGCTAATACGTTCTACGAAAAAGAATACAGGGACGCAACAATGATTAGCAAGCTTCCTTGTACAAATACAACTTACCCAACCAAGGATGTTAATGGACCTTTGAACACTGAATTTGGGATGAGCACATTTTTAGATTACCAAACTGTGATTATCCAAGAATTGGTTGAAAAGGCACCTTTAGGACAATTGCCTAGAAGCATAGAAGCTATTTTGGCAGAAGATTTAGTAAATTTAGTTAAGCCTGGCGACAGAGTCAAATTAATTGGTGTTTACAAACCTTTAGGAAGTTTGTTACAAGGATTTCCTAAAAAATTTAGAACTGTTCTGATTGTAAACAATGTTGAATTTATTAATTTTGAAGGAGAGAATATTAACGTATCAATCGAAAGGATTTACGAATTACCTTACCAAAATTTAGGTGAGAAAGGATTGGAAGACATTGTTGTTGAATGTGAAGAGAGCTTGTTTTCTAAAAAGTTTGGTGAATTTGATGTAAATACATCACAAATTGGTACAAATTTATCTCAGCAAAACGTTAATTTGATACAAACTGAACATGTCATAAAAGAAATAAGCAAAAGAAGTGATATTCTTAATTTGGTTGCTAATTCCATTGCTCCTTCCATTTATGGTCATGTGAATATTAAAAAGGCAATTGCTTTGATGTTGGTTGGTGGTAATGAAGTGATACGTAAAAATACATCTAAAACAAGAGGAGACATTAATATTTTATTGTGTGGTGATCCAGGAACAGCTAAAAGCCAATTGTTAAGGTATGTTAAGTCAATTTCTCCTTTGTGTATAAACACTACAGGTAGAGGATCTTCAGGGGTAGGTTTGACAGCAGCAGTGATCCTTGACAAAGAAACTGGTGATAAAAGGCTTGAGGCAGGAGCAATGGTAATAGCTGACAGAGGAATAGTTTGCATTGACGAATTTGACAAAATGAACGACGATGACAGGGTAAGCCTACACGAAGTGATGGAACAACAAACAATTTCTATCTCCAAAGCAGGTATTTCTACCACACTCAATGCTAGGTGTACAATTTTTGCTGCAGCCAATCCAATTTTAGGGTATTACAAAGAAACCTTCACTGCGTCACACAATATTGGTTTGCCAGAAAGTTTACTCTCCAGGTTTGATTTAATTTTTATTGTTTTAGACAATGGTGATGATGAAAGAATAGCAGATCATATTCTTAACAAAAGAGAAGATAAAAAGCAACTATTTTTGAGAGAGTATCTTAAAACAGCTAAATCAATATCTCCTATCTTGTCGGACAAAGCAGGTGCCCTGATTTCCAAATCATTTGTAGAGCTCAGACAAGAAAAACATTTGACTGTGAATGTTACACCTAGAATGTTAGAAACACTAATAAGATTAAGCACGGCCATAGCCAAAATCAAATTATCAACTATTGTAGAAGAAGAAGATGCAATCGAAGCAGTAAATATTTTAAGAAACACACTTGAATTTAAGGTAATTAAAGAAGATAAAGAAGAAGTAAGAGAAAGTCAGATTTCTCCTGACGAGGCAATTAGTTCAGCTCTGTATGCTTATAGAGACAATAATCCAGGTATTAATTCAGTCTCTTTTGATAATTTTTATGATCAAATTAAATCAATGAATTTTTCAATTGATCAGATAAAAAGTGTTCTTAATTATTTACATTCCATTGATGTTATTTTGTTTTATGATAATACTATTTTCTTTTTATGATTAAAGGTTAGTAATTAATTAAAAAAATATAAAATATAAATTGTTAATTTTTCAATAAAAGATACTTGTTAATACTTTATTGTGTAAGAAAAATTATAAAACATTTATCTTTTAATATAAATTATTTTATTTTTTATGTTATTTGTTTAAAATATAAATTTATTTTTATAAAATTGATCTTAATTAAGTTAGACCATGGCATTAAACCAAGCACCTTTTAGTGGAAATACAACAAATGGTTTTGTTTAACTAATTTAGTTTGTGTTAATTCTTTTTATTGATTATTCATTTAAGGTTAAAATTAAAGAGTAAGACATATATTTGATCATATAAACCTCTAAAAACATGACGAAAAATATAAACAGTAAGAAGAATACAAAAAATGGATTACAACAATATTATAAATAAAACCTGTTTAAAATCTTTATTTGACAAATAAAAATGAGTCTTTCAAACAAGATGGTTTGTTTAGGAAATTATAAACAGAGTTTAGTTTAATACTTTATTTCTTTAAAGAATAAATTGATTTAACAATTTTTCGATAAATTTATTGCTATGAAGGTAATTAAAATTAATTTTATGATTCTTTATAATTCAAGTAAAAAATAAAATTGTTAAATCTTAGTGGAGTGTTTGTCTGGAAGCTTTCTTGTTCTTAGGTAATGCTTTAAAAAGAAAATGTTTCCTTGAAGTTCAGATAGAGGATTGAGCTTCTCTATCTGCCTTCTAGGCAAGTGTGATACTGTATGTTTATCAAAAAAAATCTTTTTAAATGTTTTTATTTATTCATGGTTCTTCTGGCATAGTGGGCTTTGATGGGTTTATTTATTTTTCTTTTATAAATTTATTTTTTAAATTTATTATTATCGCTACATTTAGCTTAGTAGAAGTAAAAAAATAAAAACAAACCTTAATCTTTTCATTTATAAGTGTATAAATAGTAAAAATATTTATTTCATATTCTAATGATTTGATCAAAAGTTAAACAATTTATTATAAAAATCAATAAATTTGGCAAAAGAGTGAATTAAGATTTCTAACAAAAAAAGGATTTAGTCTTTATAAAACTATTTTCAAATAAAACCCCACCAAATAAAGTTACAAAAAATATTTATTTATGTAAAATAAACAGATGACTTCATAGTTCATCCATGTTATATTTTATAATACTGTGTTTAATTATTATTCTAATATTAATTTAATTATTAAACTAGAAAAATAAAATTAAAAAATAAAGCTATTTTAAATAAAGAATTTATATTTGGTTTTATCAACAATTTAAAGAATTCCATTTTTTCAAAACTGTTTTTATCATAAAATTTTACAATAATTCGTGTCGAAGGAATTTTTTTAAAAATGAGTTAAATTTGTCCTACTTCAAATAATATGCACAAAATAAAATTCATTTTAGTTTATAAATAGAAGATTTGTTATCAAAGAAGAGTTAAATTTAAAATAAAAGTTAATTTCTATACGTGATGTCTCCGAATCAAAAGAGCATTTTGAATTTAATATAATTAAGAAGATGGTTGGTTTTAATAATTAAGCAAACTTGTAAATACTAGATAAAGAGCAAATTTTTATAATAGTTGATATGTAAAGTTTTTTATCGTATTTTTTAAGATGTTTTATAATAATTAGATATTTAATGTATTTTTTTTATATCTTATTTTAAAACATTTTATATTCGGTAATGATAACTGCAAATAATTGATATCACAAATCTTAAGTGAAACTTAAGTTAAAATAATTTTTCAAAATTCGTATATTTTTTCTAAAAAGACTCTAATATAAAATAAATAACTCATATTTAATAAGCCTTATCTTATAAAAATCACTTACAAATCATTTAAAGTTTTGTGTTGTAAAATTTTTTTCTAATATCTAAAATTTTTTATTTTTTCCATCGATTATTTAATATCAAAAAATTATCAATAAGAGATTCTTAGAGTGTTTTAAATTATATATAAAGTCTATTTTTTACCCATAAAATGATTATTATGTGTTTAATTTTGATAAAATTATTGTCTTGCTCAAATTTAGATCAATTAGAAGATACATTAAAAATTCTCCAAGATTATGATGAGAAAGCAAAAAGTTCAATGGATTCTACAATTGATCCAATGCAAGTAAATTTTATTAAAGATGCATTGACAAACGAATTTACATTCCATCAATCCCAGAACCAGATTCCATATCTTTATAGTTTACATGATAATGATAACAATTATGAAATGATTTATAATTGTAAAGAAAGTAACGGAAACTCTTTTGATCAAAACACACCATCTAACCTTGCCCTGTTAAATGGAATTACAGCCACAAGTCCACTTGGAAATGAATTTGTTAATACGACTTTAAGTAATAGCAATGTACAAGTTAATTTAAATGAAGATTTCGGCAGCTATGATAAAGTAAACTTTAGATTGCCGTCTATAGAATCATTTAAGATAACAAAAGAATTTGATGAATTTAAAAATAGAATGAAAAAAGAGACTTCATCTGCAAATAATTGCACCGAATACAATGAAAACTGGATTCAACTTGAAAATTCAAATAACAATAATCAAGCTTATCGCACTAATTTGATGGGAGAAGGGGTTTTTGACCAAAACTTAAATACTTTAGGAACGTATGAAGATTTTTCTTCAAGAGGGATTTTACCTTCTTCTAAAAACATTAACCAGCCACAAAAAAGAACACCAGAACAATCATCTGAATCGTTATATCAACCGCGATCAAAAAAAGTAAAAGTAATTAAAGATAAAAAACAAACATGCAAATTATATTATCACAATAAAAAAATAAGAAAACAAATAATGGATATTAATTTTAGAAATTCAAATTTAGATTTTTTACAAAAAAGTGCACCAAAGACATTTTTAGATATTAAAAAGCATGAAAACGATACGAAAATTGATTTAATGTTTTATGAAGAAATACAAATCATTAAAGTAATTAACGAATTAGAAAAAACCTTTCCAATTAGATTAGATAAAGTTTTTCGACATCTTACATCAAAACAATTAAACGTAATAGCGATCGCAGAAAAAACTAAAGAATGTGATGAAGCATTAGATTCACTACAAAAATTCTTTCTAAAATTTATCTACAATTTAGAGTTAAGACAAACTTTTATAAAAGAAGTGGATAAATTATGTCTCGAATTTGTTTTTCAAAAAAAGTCGGGATATGTAAAAAAAGCTATAAAAATAATAGTTTTTTTCAATTTAATATTAAAAAAATATGCCAAATCTATAAAAGTATTTTGTGTTAAAAAAACTACGAATTATTTTGTAATGTTGAGGTCATATTTTCAACCAGAAGAAAGTAAGTTATGTAAAAGTAAACTTTTGACTTTTTTTAATGATTTTTTGAAAAATCCTAATTTCAAAATAGTTATGGATTTATTTCCAGAGATACATATTTTTATTGACGAAATTAAAGCTAGAGATTGTTTCAAGTTTAATTATAAACGCATACATTTGTTTTTGTCAATTATAGGAATAAAGATTTTTATATTACGTGGAAACCTTCAATATGCTTTTAAGCGCGACATTTCAAATTCCTTTTCCCATTTTCAAAATTCAAATTTTATAAATTTCTTTGTATTTGAAATGAGATGTTTCTTATGTACATTTGGCTTTAACTTCCTGACAGATAAAGACTCGATCAAGTTTTTGGTTTTTAATACTTTTATAAGTTTTTTAAGAATTTTGAATATTAAAGATTTTGAAGGAGTAAAGTTCGATGATTATATTACTTTAGATCAGTTTAAATATTTAGGAATACCAGGAGATATGAAACTTGATAGGGACAATAAGGTTAAAAGAGGTGATGGAGAATCATTTTTCTTTAATATTTCGATTACAAAACTTTCTTTTATTTATGCGTATCTGTTTTCAAAATTGCAGAAAAGAGCACATAATAAAAAACTAGATTTTACTGATTTTAATGACTTTTTTAAATTACAATTTTTCTATAATACCACCTATGATCAAAAGATGCAATATCTAACTAATAAATTGAAGCAATATCTAGAAATATAGTTAGTTTTATAAATAAATTAATAAATTTTGAAATTTATTATTATAAATACAATAAATAGTAATATTTTGCCATATTAGACTACTCCAAAAATATATATTGCAACTTTAAATGTCATTTATTTTTTTATAAGTGTAAGCAAACTAACTTTTTAAATTTAAAAATCATTTCATTTAATACACTTGAGCGCTGTACATTTATTGGAGTGATTTTTATAGATAAAATTATTTATTTGAAATCACATTTATTTCAAATATTTAAACCTCTATCAGAAGCATGCTGTTTCGAAACTTAGAAAAAATATTGTTTACTTTGGTTTTTTATATCCTTTTGAGATACCTCCTTTGTATCAATACGTATAATTTCTTCAGAGACAACAAATAAAAAAAAAATAAAAATTAAAATACTATTAAGTATAAAATCATCAAGTCTATATAAAAAATATTTTTTGAAATGATAATTTATTGCATCTTTTGCTCTATAGCAATATAGCTGTTTTTAAAAGAAATTTATGCATCATTGTTATAAATAATATGTTATATTTTAAGAATTTTTGAAATGTTTCCTATTTACTTAGTCTTTCTATAATCCTTAGATATAAAAAATAATCCGGACGCTTTCTAGATTATTATTATAAGAAAAGGTAAGGTAGATCTGGGCAGTCAATAGAGCGCACGGGGTGGATTTTAGCAGGTGAAAGGTTCGCATTATTTTGAGCCATACTTAAGTATGGAGAATCATATTTTACCGTATGTTTCCGTCGTTTAGGCATAAATATTCTTATATATAAGGTATAGCTAAAAGATCTTCGTATAGTTTTCCCATCCCTAGACAGCAAAAAAAATGAGATGAAA
Source organism: Cyclargus thomasi (assembly GCA_026546445.1). NCBI lineage: Eukaryota > Metazoa > Arthropoda > Insecta > Lepidoptera > Lycaenidae > Cyclargus > Cyclargus thomasi. The sequence continues at coordinate 2,380 of JAOTAV010088278.1, read as the reverse complement.
TATTTTTTGTGAAAATTTTGACTTTATGTTTTTATAAAATTAAATAACAAATTGTATAAAATTTTTATTAATGTAATTTAATATATTAGTTGCATTTGTAAAAACCAACTTTTCTTTTATAATGTAATAACTATAAAAATTTTGAGAATAAAAAAAACTTATTAAGTTTGTTATCATTTTTTCTTGTAAAATTCATTTTTAGAAATATAATTTTATTCATAAATAAATTATTTTTCTGGAAAATGCATTATTATTTATTATTAGATAACACTATAAGGTAAAGTTAAGGATGAAATGATCTTATTATTTTTCTATTTTTTATAACTCATAGTTATTTATGTTACTATCTATTATATTTAATGTTAAAAAAAGATTAATTATACAAATATTAGATTTATTAACTCTTAATAATAAAACAAGATATGTGTTCCTCTCTGCAAAAAGAATCCATTATTTTATCAAAACTTTTATTTAATTTTATCATTTGAATAGTGAAATATAATTAAGTAAATAAATAAATATTTGCTTCTAAAAGCATTTTGAGACTGCTTTATTTATTTAGGTCTTATTGGTATGGATTTACCAACAGTTATATTTAGCAAGCAGTTAATGAGATCTATAAATTATTTCATTAATTTAATTACATGTCACTACACTAAGCTTTAACTGAAATAAAACTCTCGTTTTTTGATGAATTCACAAAAAAAAAAATTTCCTATTCATTTAACACTCAAAGAATTTTCAAAACACAAATTTTGTAACAAGTCTGCTCTATTTATAGAAAATGCTAGGATCAAAAAGGTATTTATATTAATGATATTTTGAGTTTAGCAATAATTTTGATTTAAAAAATATAATTTTATTATTTGGATATTAGTTTTTTAAATTTTTACAATATATAAAACGAATTTATCGTATAAATTAAATAACTTGTTTTATAAAAAACTTTTTAACTGCTTTTATATTTAAATATCATCGCCCTTTTCTGATATAAAATATTAATTGAATCCGTAATTTATGATTTTTCTAGAAATATTAGTATAAATTATGTCTAAAGTATTTAATATATACTACAAAAATGATCAAATAAAATCCAAAATTTTTGACAAAATAAAAATGAATCATTTTCACTCTTGTAGGTGTATGCAAATAACTAACTGCTTATATGTTACTAGCTTATAAAGAATTGTTCGAATACTTTTTGCAGTCAATTTACTGTTTGATAAAAAAAATAAATCTTAATCTAAATATAATATTTTATTTTTAATGAGAGTAACTCATATTGAAATAGAAAATTGTTAGAACACGACTTGCCAAAACTATTAAAGAATTCATTCATAATATCTCTATATCCTGTGAATGGTATGTTTGCATTTAAAGATTTGTTTTATTAAATTTCTATTTGAAATTTTTAAACTAAAAATTTTTTATATGTCAAATATTTTTTCTTATCAAAAAGTTTTGATAATAAAGGCAAAATATTTTGTAAGCATTTACCCACATAATGAAAATTTTTAACATATTTCTGTTAATAGACAGGGGGTTTTGCGCTTCTATAGATCCTTTGGGAGAGGCTATGAAAGCAATTTTTGAGGTTGAAGAAGCAGATAACATACAAAGTGGTATACTACCAGAAAATGTAATAATAATCTCGTCCGAACGAAATCAGTCATTGAGTGAGCAATCGACAGAATGCAATTCGGAACCATATACTTACTCTTTAGTATCAGAATCAAACCAGGAATCTTTTTTAAATGAAATTTATAATGAATATAACACTAATCATATTACTTGCAACAATGCCTCAAAAGAAACTCCAGAGGATTTAAATATTTTGATTAACGACTTTGATTTTACAGAATCAGCATTTTTAAATGCTAGTGTTTTTAACTGTAATGGTTCCAACGAACTAAATGAACTGGCTTCTTATAACGATAAACCTTGCTATTGTGATTTTGAGCTGGGAGCAGTGGAAGATTTGTGTCAACAAGATAGTTTTAAAACTGTAGATACACATTTTATTGTAGAAATAAATGAAAATCATAATAAAGAACATCTCGAAAATGAAATAATCGGTGATAACGATTTTAATTCGTCTATCATTATTGCAGAAGAAGAGCCGCCATACGATGAAATTGAAATAACCTCTTTAAATCAAATGTTTTCTAATGAAGGAAATGAAAAGCAAATTAATATCAAAAACAAAAACCCAAAAAGAAAATTTAGTGATGTTGAGTCGTTTGACACTGAATCTGATTGCGAAGATATAAAAACACCTAAAAGAAAAAAAGGATCCAAAGAAAGTGAACACATAAGAAAAAAACAAACCAAAAAGAACCTTGGGGATGGTGGAATAGAAACATTACAAGAGAAAATCATT